>JAOTQJ010139284.1:15523-38836 GCA_025642045.1 Solanum sejunctum | reverse complement strand
GCCCATAGCAGAGGAGGTAATACAGGAGTTGCTACTGCTGGCCATTTAGAGAGATAAAGAGGAGCACACCCTACATAAATAAGGTACCTCAGGAGTATCTACAGCCCAGGCAATCGAGGAGGAGATACAACCCAAGACTATGCAGATCAACCCGAGATTGGTGCTTGAGCACCATGATTTTTGACCCAGGTCTTATTTTGCTTTATGGATATTTTGTCCTTGTGTTAGACAATATTATTTTTCTATTGGTTTTTAGATATTTTTGTTGGATAATGTTCGTAAGTTGGGTTTTGGATATTAGTTTTGTTAATTGTTAGTTTTTAATGTCTATATATCTATGTTATGTTTTCATTTTCTCATCTTAAGTTTGTGCTTTTACTTTGACGACAAAGTATCATGTTTTGGTGGGGTGGTGGAAGTTATTGATTAAGGTGAAGTCTGAGTAGACTCAAGTCCACAACTTCCCTTATTTTTGATCCCAAGGTTTTCTTTTCGTGTTTCTTTTTACTTGTAGATGTTTAATTTTTTGTTGAACCAACATGTTTTAGAAAGTGTAGATAATGTGTAAATGCATAGTAATGTTATATGTTAGCATATATATAGTTCTTAACTATTCTTTAAGTTTTTGGTAAAAAATAGGTACCCTCAAAATTTTTTGGAATATGGTTGTTGATACATTCATACATTTTGAGTATCTGACAATGTTTGTTCTGATACTGTAAAGGTACTAAGACTAGAAGCATGACCTGGGAGTATATACTTGATTTTGTATGCAATTCCATGTGTGTTGTGAGCTTGTTTTGATGCATTCATGTATCATGTTTGGACTCATAACTTGCGCTAGTACTCTATGACTGGTTTAGTGATTTGGTTGATCTGAAAGTGATCTTAGGCCTTCGTTCTAATAGTAAGCCCACTTTTGAGTAAATTACCTACCAAATGAACTAGTGAATCCCTTGTTCCAAATGTTTGAGCTTCTCATGTACTCATTCTTTCTTGATACCTTGCTAACCTTACCTCGTTTGATGAAATACCTTGATATTGGCCTTGATCTATCCTTGAACATGTGAACATTGATTGAGGCTAGAAGCCTAAGTTAAGGGTGGCCCTTATTGTGGTAAAGTAACAAAACTGAGGTAGTTATTTAGGGTGAAAAGAAAGAAAGTAAATAATCATAAGCTGGGTGAAGAAAAAGAAAAGAAAGAGTGACTTCAGTTGAAAAGATTAGCAAAAATGAGTTTAAAATGGAGGCACAACTGAAATATGAAAGAAAAAGCCTGGGAAAAGCTTGAAATGGGGGAATAAGGGAGGAGTTGGTGAAATTAGATGGGTTGAGAAGGTAAAAGTGTTGGTAGCATGGTTCAACGATAGATTTTAGTCACTAATTGCCTAAAATACCATACCAAAATCCCCTAAACCTATGTCACAAGCTCTTAAGTCCTAAAGTGATCCAAATCAACTTTGTCACCAAGCCAAAAGATGAGTATATGGGAAACTTATGGTGTTAGTCATTGTGCATGAATTTCAATTGTGAGAGTGAGATTGTTTCCTCAGTCAGTGAATTTTGAATGTTTTGAGTGAGTATAAGGGACTTCTTTCTAGTGAGGGCATTTGCACTACTTGAGTAGCATATGACTAAACGAGTGATTGTGGATGGTTAATGCTCCTTAGAATATCATAATTGAATTGCCAGGTATGTCATTGTGTTCTGGTTTTGCTTAGCAACTTTGAAATCATGTTTCAAAAATGGTAGTAGGGTACCTAAATCAGAGGAGTTAATGTATATGCTATTAGTATAGTTGCTATGTATTACTTTTTCTGTGTAGATTAAGTCGTCGCTTGAGGACAAGCAATAATTCTAAGTTGAAGATGTTGATATGATTTTAAAATACAACACATTTGGTGACTGAAACAAGGGATTTTGTGAGTTCTTATAGTGACTTTTGATGATTTTGATGTGTTTTTGTGTTGATCTTGCAGAAAAGTTAGGTTGGCATGATTTTGAAGAAAAGTGATAGATTTTGCTGAAGCATAGGCCATATGAGCCCACCTACGAGTCGTAGCTCAAGCTACGAGTCATAGGATATATCATATCAAAAAGTAGAGATCAAAAAGCAGAAATTTACCAAGTGAAGGTCGCTCCTACGAGGACATCCTATGAATTGTTAGACATATTATGACTCATATAGGTGGACTCATTACAAGAATCAGAGAGCCAAAATGTTGGACCAAAAACTGAAGACCAAGACTATGAGACGAATATACGAGTTGTAGCCCAAGCAATGACTCATACCAGTGGGTTGTACCAATTTAGTCTAAGATGCCAAGAACCTGATACACGACCCCGATTATGACTAGTAAGTCACCCTATGAGTCATATCTGCTAGATGTACTAGCTGCTAGCTGTCTTTTCTGTATAATTTGTACGGTTTATTTTTACACACTATAAATACTTTAAGTCAGGTTTTCATTTCATATCAGACATCTTGTAGACTTAGAAAATTCCTCCAGAATATTATCTCAAGAATATTTTAGGGTTTCACCTTAGTTTATTATATTCTATTGGAAAATCTATTTTGGGGATTGAAAATCTTGTGCTTTACACTTTGGATATCTATAAAGCTTATGGGTTTGTAACTTGTGGTGTCTTCAATTTTCATTGTATTGGTAGAACTCTCAACTATGTCTATTATTTGCATTTTTATATGTTTGGCCTTAGTCATGAGTAGCTAAGCACCCACAACTTAGGGTTGTGGGAACCATGGGTAGTTGACTTGAGATGACCTAGGTGTCTTGCATTTCTATGATTAGGGTTTTACATGTATTGTCTATTTTCCTTCATTATTATTGTTATTTGGTGGTGGTCAACACCAAACCCCATCTACTATCACGATCTCGACGAAGGTAGTGATGAACGGGAAAAGGAAAGTAAATGACAAAAATCGATTGATGTGTTCTCATCTAATCAACCAAGCCTGACCAAGGGGAGGTTGACTGGGATAATAGGTAACAGTTAGTTGGCACGCCATGATTACTGACCAAGCACCATGATGGAATTCAACCTTCACCTTCATAAGAGGGCTAGAAGAACCTAAGTTACCATCCTGCATGCAAACTACCAATTGTAGTTATGCTATCTAGGGTAATTGAGTCAACGAACCATGGGAAACACAATTCCCACACTGTCCCCAAAATTGAGTATTTCTTCACATTATAGTTAGTGATTGTTTTATTTTGTTTTTGAATCACAAACCCCCTCCACCCATTTAGAGATTTTAGTTATTGATTCTTGAAATGATTAGTAGTAAAGTCTTGTAGTCAAGCCCTGTGTTCCCTGTGGATTCCGCCCTAACCTTTGGTTAGGTTAATTGTTGACAACAACCACTTTCTTTTTAGAGCATGAACATCAGATGTCATTAGTAGTGCCCTTAGCAATGGAAGAATTGGAGCAGGTGGTATCATCAGGAAAAACAAGGGTGATTCCTACTGGCTTATTTCATGCCTCTTGGAGCTGCTTCTAATAATATGGCAGAAAATGAGGCTGTTGTCTTTGGAATTACTTGGTGCTTGCATATGGGGTTAACTAAGGTGGTCTTGGCGGTTGATTTACAATTGTTGCGCAAGTGGATTGATCACAAGGCTGTCCCTCCCTAGCACATTAATCAGGTCCTGAATAGGCTCCTCCATTACACTTCTCAACTGGAAGGTTTTATTTGCATACACTTTTAGAGAAGCTAATAAGGTTGCTGATGTTTTAGCTAAATACAGTCACAAGCTAGTTGTTCCTCAAGTTTTTGATGAGGTTTCTTGGACTCCCAATGTTGCTAAAGTTGCTTACTACATGGACAAGGTTGAGATGTTTTCTTTCAAAAGAGGGAAACTCAAACGGATCAAAGAACCCCCCAGAGATGTTTCCTGCTGTTGGTCATATAATGGGTCCTCAATGTTTTTATGCTCATGTGATCCTGATCCTTGGGACTACTTTTGCTAGTGAGTTCTTTCGGATTAGTCTTTTATTTCTCTTTTGTATCTTGTCTTATTATGTAAGGGGAGAGTCTCCTTTATTTATTCGCTTTCATAGAATTAATGTATATAGAGGAGTCCTATCACAAGATCTTTCCTTGTGTTTTTTCATTTAGATATGGGAACAAATATACTGACTTTAGTGAGTTAGCAATTTGTATACCACCATAGGCTGAAGGTTAGGTTTACGTCCACCTCCTTGTATGTTTTCATCCTTTTCATCAATAATAAGGCTTGGGGGTGTGCTGCTCAACCCCTGACCATCCAAAGGAGTGGGGACCCTTTGGAATTGGTCTGTTCCCTATTAAAAAAACCCCTAAATATCTACACTAAACCCTTAGAGTTTCTCTATACACTATTATAAGAATTCTCTCTTGAAATCTGTAATGTGTTCTCTCTCAAAAACTGTATAATAACGTATTTATACTATTTACAAAGAGTCCCTTAAAATAAAATCAAATATACAGCTGGAAATAGATACGACTCATAGGTATGACTCGTAGGGTGACCTACGAGTCATAATCAGGTTTTCATTGGCATTTTTGGATTTGACTGCTATAATCCATACTACTAGTTGGTTTTGATCTATGACTCGTAGGACCTTCTCGTAGTCCATGCTTGCAGTTCTTGGTCCAATTTTCAACCTCTCTAGAAATACCTAAAAAAACCCATCTCTATGAGTCATGGTGAGACCTACGACTCATAGGTTGGTCTCGTATAGTTGACCTTCACTTCTTAGATTTTTGATTTTTGCACACTGGACATGGCTAAGAGGACACACTATAACTCTTAGCTTGGGTATGACTTGTAGGGTGGCTCGTATATCCTTAACTTCATCAAATCTGTAATTTTCTCCAAAAATTATGCCAACCTATATTTTCTGCACAAATAATACAAAAACACATAAAAACCATAAAAGGTCTCATTAATAATTTGCAAAATCACTTGTTTTAGGCATCAAATGTCCTATATTTTGACAGCATATCACCTGTAAAGTGGAATTCGTACAACCTGGTAGGATTGATGAAATTTAGGATCTTTCTAGAGTTTAATCTATGATTTATTAGACAACCTATAAATTCCTATACGAGTCATAGATGAACTCATAAATTGGGAAACAAAGAAAGGCAATCTATGAAGTCTAGAAAAAGGCCATCAGAAGAAACCCATCTATAGCCCGTAGAATATTCTATGTCTTGTAGATGGGGTCCTGTAGACATGTCCGTCTAGGATTTTAAATGGGGTAAATTTGACCTTTCCTCTTTTTATATGTCCAAACTACATCGTTTTAACCCTATCTAAGTCCTATATCAACATATACAACCCTAATTCACGTCTTTCCTCCCCATTCCAAAATACTCTAAGTCTCAAAACTCTCTTAATCTCTTCAAGGCTTTCAACAAAAGGGTGCAAGCTAGGGTTTTGAATCTTTCATCTTCAAATCAGGCTTCCTTCATCATAATCACACCAAGGTATATGGGTTTAATTATGGGAATCGTCCTACCCATAAGTCCAACCAATCTTCTTCTCAAACTACATGGATTTATAGATTATTTTGATGGGTATTTATGTATTCTTGCTGATGGTGATATCATTATACATTGTACACATGATTTCTATTTGGATACTTCAAGTAATGATTTTATTATGCTAAAAATATTGTTGGGGTTTGACATTATGATAGATTTTATAATGTTAATGTTATGGACTATATTATGCCATGAAAAGCTATGTAGGAACTTATGGGTTTTAAGCTGATTTTCATGATATCCAAAACAAGGGTTCTATTATAATAATGCTAGGTTGATTTGAATAACTTTAAATGAATTGATTTTACTTCTCCCTGGTTTTGTACTCTTGAAATGCATGACTTTTAAATACATATGCATATATCCATCATGTTTGACTAAATCTACATGACAAGAATTTATATGTTGATGAAAGATTGTTCCATAAATTACAAGAGAAGCATGTTATGAACAATTGTGGGCTCCCTTGGAATACATTGAACTCATGAAAAGTTCCTATGATTTGTAGGTAAAATATTGAGCCCATATGCTATATATTCTACCCTATAGTGAGTAATTAATGTCTACGTGAAGTGGTCAAGCATAATAACTATTTTATCCTCACGTGCTATACTATCTAATTCTCCATAGAAGGGGTCTTGTATGTTACAATCTCTACCCTCATGCGTAATGCATTGCCTATTAGAAGGGGTCATGTCTATGTATTATTTTTTTACCCTCTAGTACAAGGCATATGCTACGCATACGGGTTATGTATTTGAATGAGCTACTCATGCCTTGTTATCTTGTTCTATAAGTTATGTAAGTTATGATTATTTCAAGTATTCATTGGGACTAGACCTAGTACCGAAAGAAGCTTAAGATAGGGCTCAACCCAAGAGGTCCTTAATAAAGACTTGGTCTTTTAACTATGTGCCATCATAGGTTTATATTATTTTTCCCTATATGGGCTTTTACCAGTGGATCCAACTAGGTCAGTTACCCACTATATGGGGTTATGCTTAGTTTACCTTAGCAAGTAGACCACTCCTTTATTCAGTATGGAGTGAACATCGTGATCTCAAGTTATAGCTCGCTTGGTCTTATATGTCAGTTAGGGTCTCCTCCCACATATGTACAATATATTATACAAGTTTAACTATCTACACACATGTTTTGACTTGAGCATTGATCATACATATCATATTGAACTCATGTCCATTGATTATGATTATATATTAATTATTATAGCTGATGTTCCTTATTGCATGGCACCCCGCATACTTAGCACATCCCAAGTACTAATATATATTTTTTGCTTAAATGACCTAACCATATAGAGACCGGAGCTTCTATTCATCCTCCTCCTCATGGATAACCGGTATCCATTAAAAACTACTATTGGTAAGTCCTCCATTTTGCGGACAACATCCACTTTACTTTCATACTTTTGTTAAGACTTATATATTGTAGGTTTTTTTATCTTTCAGGATAAGGTCGGGAAATGTCTTGGCTCTTGTTCCACTCATATTATAGGTGTTGTTAGATATCAAAATCTATGTATCTAGCTTGACTCCTATTTTCTTTATATAAGTGTGAAGCCTCCCCTTAGTCCTTTTTTCCCTCCTATGCTTTTCGTATGTGGATAGATGTGATGGAAGTCCCAAGTCCCTAAATGCCCCCACAACCTGAGTCATACCTAGCCGTCCGTTAGACTTAATTGCTATGTGATTCATGCAAATTCTCTTCCTAATATGTCCCTATAGTGTGAGTCTAAAGCCTCGCTTTCCTTAAAAATTATATGCTATATGTTTATTGCTTTTTTATTAACTCGTAAGAATGTGCTATGCATATTTAATAGGCTTGTTTGGGATCCCTTTGGGTTCCCATTAACTGTGTCACGTCTAGACTCTAGGATTGGGTCATGGAAAGCTAGGTTTCAAAGCACTAGGCTTGTAAATGGTCCTCAAAAATCAAACACACCGTGTCAAGTAGAGTTTTGTTCATAGTTGTGAAGTGTGCCACAATTATGAATGGGAAGCTATGAGGCATTTTATGAAATGGTTCACTCCTTTATGATCTATGTCATGCCTTAGATTTAAAATAAGATTTCCTTCCATAAGTGGTGATCTTTTACTCTATACAATATGCTAGAACAAGGGAGAATGCCTCAAAGATATCCCACACCCAAGGAGTGTAACAACCCCAAGAAGTTCCCAAAAATTTGCCTTGGAAGTGCCTGGAATCATAATTTCCATATATCTCAAAATTCGTGCATGATATTGAGAATTTGACTTCATATTCTTGTTTAGGGGGTCATTTTGAGTGGAACATGGGTCTAACCCTAATTTAAGAGCAAACGATTAGTAATTTTGATATTCCACAAAATGAATTTCAAAAAGCTTTTCGTGCCCCTGGCTCGACGCACCAAGAGCACGCACTTGTGTAAATTTTAGCCAGTTTTGACTTCGGTCCAAGACTTTTAAATCTTGGGCATAAGTGTTGCCAAATATGAAAATGCCTATACTTAACCATTTTTCACCCTCATATCATTCTAAACATTCCCCAATACTCATTCAAACACTTAGCCAAATATTTTACTCCTAAACTCAAGTCTCAAAACCCTCTCCGGATCTAAGGATTTCCTCTCCGGATCTAAGGATTTTACTCCTAAGGGAGAGATGGCATCCTTAGATACCAAGGTAGGTTATATATACCTATTGTTGATGGGATTACGGGCTCAATCTTGTAAGAGGCACATAATTCATCTTACTCTATTCATCCCGATTCTACAAAGATGTATAGAGATTTAAAGGAGGTTTATTGGCGGGGTGATATGAAAAAAGATATTGCTAAGTTTGCAACTGGTTGTCACAATTACCAACAAGTCAGAGCCAAACATCAAAGGTGGAGTGGCCTAGCCCAAGACATAGAAATTCCTACTTGGAAGTGGGAAGAGATCAATATGGATATTTTGATTGGGTTGTCAACGACTAGGAAGCACTTTGATTCTATTTGGGCTTATGTTGATAGAATGACAAAATTGCCTTACTGGTTAAAACAACTTATGACGCCAAAGATTATGCTAAGATATATTCATGGGTTGGTTAGGTTACATGAGGTACCATTGTCTATTATTTTGTATCATGGTGCTCACTTCACTTCTCACTTTTGGAGGTCCTTCCAAAAAGGTCTTAGTAAATCAAGCTTAGTATGACTTTTTATCCTCAAACAGGCAGCCAAGCTGGAAGGAAAATTTGAAGGATATGTTTGGGCTTGTGTTTTAGAGTTTAAAGGTAGTTGGAATGAATATATTCCCATTATTGAGTTTGCTTACAATGATAGCTATCACTCTAGCGGTGGAATGGCTCCCTTTGAAGCCCTATTTGGTAGGCAATGTAATTCTCCAATTGGGTGGTTTGATGTGGGGGAAAATGCTCTGTTAGGACCGGATTTGGTCATGGAGGTTTTAGAAAAAGTGAGGCTGATAAGAGAGAGATTGAAGATGGCTCAAAGTAGGCAAAAGTCCTACTCCGACTCAAGAAGGAGAGATCTCAAGTTTGATGTTTGAGATTAGGTGTATTTCAAGGTCTCACACATGAAGGTTGTGATTCGATTTGGCAAGAAAGAGAAGTCGAGCCCAAAACTTGTAGGGCCTTATAGAATTGTGAAGAGAATTGGTAAGGTTTCCAAAAAATTAGATTTGCCAACAGAGATGAGTATGGTTCATTCGATCTTTCATGTGTCCATGTTGAGGAAGGGTATAGGTGACCCAAGTTAAATAGAGCCCTTGGACATTGTGGGTATTGTAGAAGATAACTTGACTTATGAGGAAGTCCCACCGGCAATACTTGATAGGCAAGTGAAGAGGTTAAGAAATAAAGATGTGTCATCCATCAAAGTCCTTTGGAGGGATCAACAAGTTGAAGGTGCCATATGGGAAGCCGAAGCCAATATGAAGAAGCGATAAGCGTGAGGTAATATGATTTTTCCCATCTTAGAATCTCCTCTCCCTGCATGCCATTTTCAAGACATTCATACATGTTTGTGTGAATTTGAGATTGCATTATAAGTGCTATATGAAACATGGTTTAAAGATTTTAAATGGTGCATGTGTTTGCATTTTGTATATAGTGCATTGGCATACATTGCATGAACGCATTCCTTAGAGCTTGCCTTAGCACATTCGGGGTCGAATGTTCCCAAGAGGGAGATAATATAAGACCCCACTTATGAGGATAGGAGAGATGCAAGGAATAAGCTTGAAAATTTGAAACTATTGATGTTTATGAAGGGGATTATGACTTGTAAGATGGAGTACGACCTGTAAAGTGGGATTCTAGAACTTGGCAGACATGATGAAATTTGGGATTTTTCTAAAGTTCAATCTATGACTTATCATATGACCTGTAAAGTCCTCTACTAGTCATAGATGGTCTCATAAAATGGGAATTAGAGAAAAGGAGGCTCTGAAGTTTGGAAAAAGGATTTTAGATGAAACCCATCAATGGCCCATAAATGGGGCCTCATAGACTTTTTCGGCCTAGATTTTAATAGGGATAAATTTGACCTTTCCTCTTTTTTAAGTCCAAACTACATCATTTTTACCCCATCTAAGTACCCTATATGCATATACAACCCTAATTCACTTCATTCCTCCTCATTCCAAAACCCTTTTAAGTCTCAAAACTCTCTCAAGTTGTTCAAGGCTTTCAAGAAAATGGTGCAAGTTAGAGTTTCGAATCTTCCATCTCCAAATCGGGTTTCCTCCATCATAATTACACAAAGGTATGTGGTTTTGATTATGAGAATCTTCCTTCCAGCAAGTCCAACCAATCTTCGTTTCAAATTACATGGATTTATGGATTATTTTGTGGGTACTTAATGGACTCTTGCTTATGGTGATATCATTATGCATTGTACACATGGTTTCTATTTTGGGTACTTCAAGTAATGATTTTATTATAGTAAAAATATTGTTGGTTTTGACATTGTGATGGATTTTATAATGTTAAAGTCATGTACTCTATGATGCCATGGAAAGCTATGAAGGAACTTATGGGTTTTAGTTGATTTTCATGATACCTAAAATAAAGGTTCTACTACAATAATGGTGGGTTGATTTGAATAACTTTAAATGAATTGGTTTTACTTCTCTCTTGTTTTGTACTCTTGAAATGCATGATTTTTAAGTACATGTGCATGTACTTACCATGTTTGACTACATCTACACGACAAGAATTTTTATATTGATGAAACATTATTGCATGAATTACAAGACAAATATGTTATGATAAATTATGGGCTCCCCAAGCATGCATTGAACTCATAAAATATTTCTATAATTTGTAAGTAAAGTATTGATCCTATATAATATATATTTTACCCTCTTGTGAGTAATTAATATCTATGTAAGGGGGTCAGGCATGATAACTATTTTACCCTCATGTACTGTATTATCTAATGCTCACTAGAAAAGGTCATGTATCTTACAATCTCTACCCTCATGTGTAATGCAATGCTTACTAGAAGGGGTCATGTCTATGCATTATTTTTACCCCTTAAAACAAGGCATATGCCATGTGTAGGGGCCATATATTTGAATGCGCTACTCCTGCCATGTTATCATGTTCTATATATTATGCAAGTTATGATTATTTCAAGTATTCCATGGGACTATACCTAGCACCAAAAGAGGCTTATGGTAGGGGCTCTAAACAAGGGATCCTTATATAAATTCTTGGTCTCTTAACTATGTGCCACCATAGGTTTATATTATTTTTCCCTAAATAGGCTTTTACTAGTGGATCCAACTATGTGAGTTACCCACTATCTGGTATTATGCTTGGTTTATCTTGGAAAATAGATCACTCCTTTATTCGATGTGGAGTGAACATCTGGATTCCACATAATAGCTCACTAGGTCTTATATGTCGATTAGGGTCTCCTCCCACATATGTGCGATATATTATGCATGTTTGACTATCTATGCACTTGTTTTGGCTTGAGTATTGATCATACATGTCATATTGAACTTATGTCCATTGATTATGATTATGCATATTGTTTATTATAGCTCATGTTCCTTGTTATATGTCACCCCGCATACTTAGTATATTACAAGTACTAATGCATACTTTTTGCCTACATGATCTAACTGTGTAGGGATCGGAGCTCCTATTGATCCCCCTCCTCTTGGCTAGCAGGTATCCATTGAAGACTACTATTAGTGAGTCCTCTATTTTGGGGACATTATCCACTTTACTTTCATATTTTTGTTACGACTTATCTATTTTAGATATTTTATCTTTTGAGATGAGCCTCGGAGATGTCTTGGCCCATATTCCTCTCATATTAGAGGTGTCATTGGATATAGAAATCTATGTATCTAGCTTGACTCTTATTTTCTTTATGTAATTGTGAAGACTCACCTTAGTTCCTTTTTCCCTTCTATGCTTGTCGTATGTGGATAGATGTGATAGAAGTCCCAAGTCCATAATTGCCCCCATAGCATGAGTCATATCTACTTGTCCCTTGGACTTAATTTCTATTTGATTCATGCTAATACTCTTCCCCATAACATCCCTATAGCATGAGCCCAAAGCCTCGCTTGCCTTAGATATTATAAACTATATGTTTATTGCTCTTTTATGCTTCCGCAAAACCAAGGATGTGCCATACATATTTAAGAGAGTTGTTTAGGATCCCCTCAGGTACCCATTCACATTGTCACGTCTAGGCCCTAGGCATGGATCATGATAATTGAATCTCGAGAAAGCTCAACAAGCAACCTCATAGCTTCTCGTGTGATAAAGAATAGGAAGAGCCTCAACCTGATGGCTTCTTGGGTATCTCCCCAGAAATTCAAAGGCAAATAGACGTCATGAAATTCCAAAAGTGCTTGTGGGTTTGCCCTCCAAATAGCCCCTTTAGCAGAAGGAGTTAGAAGTTTATCATGAAACTAAGACACACACAACACACTTTCATAATCACAAAGTCATATATCTCATTTGCCAAACATTGGGCTTTCAACAACTCAAGAATCATAATCTGGACATTTTATCACTTGGCGGGTGTCTAGTGCTAGTGTAAAACCATACAAATCAAGAGTGAAATCATGCCAATTAATCCAATGTAAAACCATCAATCAACAATTGGTAATACCCTTAAGCAATGTACATCAAAATCCTTTATCAAATCTTACAATAGAGTCTAAGATTCATAGCTCAAAGCACAGCAAAACAGTCACAATTTCAAGAAGCTTTAACATAGTTTATAGACAAGTTCATACTAGAAAACCCATTTGTAAAATCAACTTAGAAACATGTACCTACACCATGGGTAGAAGGACCCAATAGTTGTAACGCATACACCTTAGCTTTACAGAGACTCCTGATGAAGATTGGAAATGGAGAGTTGAAGCTTGAGTGAAATCCTTAAGATCCGGAAGAAGGTTTGAAACTTGAATTTAGGAGTGAAATATTTGGCTAAATGTTTTGGCGAATTTTGGGGAATGTTTTGAATGATATGAGGGTTAAGTAAGGCTAAGCATAGGTGTTTTCACATACAGAAACACTTATACCCTAGACTTTAAAGTCTTGGACGAAAGTCAAAAATCTGGGCAAAATTATCACACTGACGCGTTGCGCCAGTGACGCAAAATAGCTACTAGAAATTGCATTCTATGAATTTTGGATTTTGATACGGTTGCTCTAAAATTCGGGTTAGATCAATTTTCCACTTAATTTCCCTCCTGAACAAGAATATGAAGCTAGATTTTTCAAATAACGCATAGATTTTCAAATATATGGAAATTACAATTCTGAGCATTTTTGTGATACATTTTCGAGCACTTTTTAGGTCATTTCAATATCTCCCCCTTGGGAACATTCGTCCCCAAATAAAAAAGAAACATACAAGTGAAGAGTAATTATAAAGAGACTCGTCATCAACTTGTCAACATAAACATGACTACATGCAATGACATAGGTTCTGAAATACAAGACATGGAATAATACAAAGGACTTGACATGTCATCATAAGCTTGAATAGAATGAAAAAGATACTGATATTGCTCCTCCATGCCTGCACCAACTCCCCGAGAGACACATATGAATAGACGACTCTTCTACAGGGCCTTGACGAACACTACATCCTTATCAATCAACTTCTCCACTCATCCATCCAACACATCCATCGGTACCTTCTCCTAAGCCAACTTATCCTCCACATCACCCACAGTCTCAAAGAATTCTATAGCACTAGAGTCATTAAAACATGCTAGGTTACCTAGAGCACTGACCACAACATTAGCCTTTTCGGGGAAAAATAATACACACTCATATAATAATCCTTACAGAATTCTAACTAACTTTTTGTTATCCTCCATTCACAACTATCATACTTAGCAACCAACCTCTTATTCCCAAGACCTATGTCACTACCCCCAAATGATTCATAAGCTCTAAGTAAATCAATACTTCATTACTAGAGATCACCACAGACATGCCAAAGTAGGGTTTTAATACCCTATTCAAGAGACCCCTAAACATAGACAATGCATAAATCAACCAAATAACTCCACTAATACTAATAATGCTCACTTATGGACAAAGCCCAAACCAAAGATCAATCTTAGTGAAATGACTAACACATTAAAATTGACAAAATAGATTCACTGACCCTAACCATTATATTACAACCTGATGGGTTCTACACTCCTAGAAAGTATGGTATGCAAGTAGCCAAATCACTCCAAAACCTCCAAACCATCAAGCTAAGTTCAACCAAAATCATAAAATAAGACCCTATGCAAAAGAACAATAGGTAACCCTTAGAGATCAATTGAACCTAAAGACAAGAATGGATCTACCTCATTTGCTACCACTTGACAACCTCCCACTCAAAGATGGGTTCATTAGGGAGTCAGATTCTAACTCTACAGGTCCTACCATCAATAGATATACAATATCCATGCAACTAATCCACCCCAAGTAAAAATTCCATCACATCAAATCCAACAAGTCACAAGGTAAGACCTGTGAATTTTCTAGCAATAATAAAGTCACACAACCATATCTTATTAGCAATAAAAGGAATAATGAAAGGAATAATGACCTCTAGAACCATCAAAGTATGCATGATAACATCAAGAAAAGCCTTTAACATACCAGTAGTATCATCGGGCACCCCATCCTCTCATTGCCTTTGTTGAAGAGAACAGAATCGATTATGCCTTGGGGCATCCCCTTGATCAACACCACCATCTCTACCCATTTTGTGCCTAAGAGGACAATTTATTATCTTATGACCCTCCTCTCCACAACCATAATAAGCATTGGTTTTCTTTAGGCATAGGCAATATTGGCATTTACCACACTTTGGGCACCTAGCATAAGGTACTATACTACCATAACTTTGGCATCTTCGAAACTTTCCTTCACCACGTGCCTCTTGGCCTCCTTACCTCTCTTCTTCCTCTTCTTTTGCTCCTCCATTTGTTTATAATAGGTCATCAAGTGGGACAAATCCGTGTTACTGATCAACATAGCAGACTAGCACTCCTCACTCACCAAGTCAGATACTCCTATCACAAATTTACTCATCCTAGACCTTTGATTGGCCACCAATTAGGGAGCATATTTAGATAGTTGGCTAAACTTGAGGGTATACTCCGTCACACTCATAGAACCTTATTTCAAGTTCATGAACTCCATCATCTTAGCTTCCCTAAGCTCAAGAGGGAAGAACCAATTAAGAAAAGCCACCTTGAACTCCTCCCATAACACCGCATTATTGTTTCCATTCTCCTTCTTCCATTAGGCATACCATGTTTGTGCCACCCCCTTGAGTTGGTAAGACACCAACTCCACCTTCTCCTCCGATCTAACTCCTATGATAGACAATACCTTATAGACCTCATCAATGAAATCTTGGGGGTCCTAATCCACCTTTGACCCATTGAATTCAGACGGGTTCATCCTCATAAAGTCTCTCACTCGAGATGCCAAAGTAGGAGCATGGGGGGCTTGGGCTCTTTGGTTGGCTTGATTAGCCACAACTTCTACAAGTATCGTGAGAGCATCCCATAGATCATTATGAGCCAGCTGTTCCTCAGTAGAGCAGGCTCTTTTGCCTCTTGTGTTGGATACAATCTAGCATATCAAAAACCAAACATTAGGGGGAAAAAGATTACTCAAACTCTATAGCACGACTTGGAACATGAAGAAGGGAAATATTTCCTAAAGCATTTGATAGTCTCCTACTTATAGTTGTGGTGCACGACACAACGATGAATAAGACTATAATCAATGCGATGTTTTGGACTTCAAGTATGTAACAGCCTAGTGCTCTGATAGCATCCTTGTCACGATCCAAGCCTAGGGCCTAGATGTGACCAGTAAATGGGGAACCCGAAGGAACCCCAAACAAGCCTCTTAGCATATTATACACACATCATTGGTCACAAAAGTAAGATAAAACAATATAAAAAACATAAACAAGGGAAAATTTATGACTAAGGGAGAGTTATACTTAAATAGCTTGAATATCATAAATGAGTCAAAGCTCAAGCACAATACATATCTTGTCCAATAATATCTCTAACATAAAACTTAGTGGGGGCTATGATAAGAAATTGAGCTCACCCTCATAGTCAAGCATTCCAAAAGGAAAGAGAGCCTTTAAGACATGACATAAGAGCATAGATCAATGTCCCCGTAATGGAGGATTCACCAACTAGCTTGAGAGACAATCGTACTAGCCATATGGAAAAGGAGGATGATGACCAAATGGGGCTCTAGTTCCTACATGGTAATATCATGTAGACATAGACTATATGTTAGTATGTTTGAATGTACTAAGTATATAGGATGCAATGCAACAAGAGATAGGCAACATAATTGAAATGCATAAACATAGACAATAGATAGTATAATAATAATATGACATGTATGAATGAATGCTCATAATAAAATCATGCTTATATAGAACATAATACTTATTTATAGAGAGACCATCATTATGACCAATCAAAGTAGTACTTGGAATCCAAGGCTTCTCAACCCGTTGGTAGTGGTCGAGGTACTAACCTCTCAACATAGTTAATGGATTTCTCACCCTCCATCATAGTGGTCAAGGTACTAAACCCTCAACATTGTTAATGGACTTTCTCACCCTCCATCATAGTGGTCGAGGTACTAAGCCCTCAACATGGTTAATGGACTTCTCACCCTCCATCATAGTGGTCAAAGTACCAACCACTCAACAAGGTTATGGTCAACATACGATACTATAGAAGTTTATCATGAAAATAACACACATACATCATACTTTCATCATCACAAAGTCATATACCTCATTTGCCAAACATTGGGCCTTTAACAACTCAAGTATCATAATCCGGACAATTTATCAAATACTTGGTGGATGTGTAGTGCTAGTGTAAAACCATGCAAATCAAGAGTGAAATCATGCAAGTAAATCCAATGTAAAACTATCAACCAACAGTTGGTAACACTCTCAAGCAATGTACATCAAAACCCTTCATCAAATTTTACAATAGATCCAAGATTGATAGCTCAAAACATAGCAAAACAGTCACAATTTCAAGAAGCTTTAATATAGTTCATAGACAAGTTCATACTAGAAAATCCATTTGTAAAATCAAATTAGAAACATTTATTTTACATAAAAAGGAAGCTTGGGGACCATAGGTGGAAGGACCTAATTGTTAAAACCCATATACCTTATCTTTATAGAGACTCTTGATGAAGATTGAAAATGGAGACTTGAAGCTTGAGTGAAATCCTTCAGATCTAAAAGATGGTTTGAGACAGAATTTAGGAGTGAAATATGGCTAAGTGTTTTGGTGAATATTAGAGAATGTTTTGAATTATATGAGGGTTAAATAAGGCTAAGCATAGGTATTTTTCATGTATGAGAACAATTAGGCCCAAGAATTAAAAGTCTCTGACGGAAGTAAAAAATCTAGGCAAAATTAACACACTGGCGCATCATGCCAGTAACGTGAAATAGTTATTGGAAATTGCATTTTGCAATTTTCTGTTTTTGATAGGGTTTCTCTAAAATTTGGGTTAGACCCATCTCTTACTTAATTTTTCCCCCGACAAGAATATGAAGTCAAATTTTTGAAATAGCGCATGGATTTTCAGATATATGAAAATTATGATTCAAGCATTTTCGAGGTACATTTTCAGGCACTTTTTGGCTCGTTTCATTTACACTAATCTTGGGTAGCTAAATCCATAACTATGGTTGTTGTAACAATGAATAACCAACAAGGTAAAATTGGATAATTCATAATTCTTGAAAAGTGTGCATACATATATTCATTATTTCTCTTCTTATTAAATGCTTTCTAATTATGGCCAACATTAGAACATGCCTAGTGTTACTGATCGGATCAAGGTAGTAATGAATACAAAAAGAGAGTAATTAATAGAATTCAATTGACGTTTCTTGTCTAATTAACCAAACTAGGCCATTGGTATGTTATTGAAACAACCTCAATAAGTGCCCGAAAATGTGCCTTGGAAGTGTCTGAAATCATAATTTTTATATATCTCAAAATTTGTGCATTATTTTGAAAATCCAACTTCATATTCATGATCAGGTGGAAAAATTGAGTAGGAGATGGGTCTAACCCTAATTTTAAAGCAATCATATCAAAATTTAGATTTCCAAAATGTCAAATTCCAGTGAGTTGTTCATGTCCTAGGCGCGACGCACTAGGGGCGCGCTATTATGTTATTTTTGTGCAGTTTTTCTTGTTCGGTCCAAGGCTTTTAGGTCTTGGGACTAAGTGTTCTCATATTTGAAAATACCTATACTTAGCTATATTTCACTCTCATATCATTCAAGACATTCTCCAATACTTATTCAAACACTTGGACAAATATTTCACTCCATAATCAAGTCCTAAAACGTCTTTCAGATCTTAAGGATTTCACTCAAGCTTTAAGTCTTTATTTCAATTTTCATCAAGAAATTCTCCAAAACTAAGGTATGTGAGTTTCATTCATGGGTTCCTCTCACCCATGAACCCCAAGTTTCATTTTTACATAAATTGCATAATTTAAAGTTAATTTCGTTATAGGTCTTGCTAACTATGAACTAGACTATAATCTATGTCGGGGTTTCATGAAATTGTGACTATTTTAAAATATTTTATGAATCTAAGATCTATTGTGAGATTTGATGAAAGGTTCTGATGCATATTTCTTAAGGGTGTTGCCAAGTATTTATTGATGGTTTTACATCACATTTACTTGCATGATTTCATCCCTAAATTGCATGGTTTTACACTAGCTCTACACACACACCAAGTGTTTGATAAAATGTTCGATTATGGTTTCTTGATGAATTAAAGGTCCAATTCATGTCTTATAAGTTGAATGACTATATGATGATGAAACAAAAGTATGTATATGATATTCTCCTACATAGTGTGTGAATGTGACCATGCCCGATTAGGAGGGACAAGAGCCTGGGTAACCATGTCGAGGGGTTTGTACCTTGATAGTTAATCAAGGGACTAGTGCATTAATAACCGGGTTGAGGGGTTAGCACCTCAATCACAAAGGGTGGTAGGGTGTGACTATCTGCCAACCAATCAGAGGGGTTCATACCTTGATAATCATGTCAGTGATTTTGTTGTTTGGCTACCAAGGGTGGTAAGATGAGACTATCTGCCAACCAAACAAAGGGGTTCTTACCTTGGTAATCTAGCTTGGACTCTTCTTACACATGTATTATATCCTGTGTAAGAATGTTTCACTTAAGTGTTGATCATACATGCCATATTGTTATTATACTATCTATTATGTATCATTATGAATTTTGTCTATGTTGTCTATCTCTTGTTGCATTGCATCCTATATGCTTCGTACATTCAAATGTACTAAGACATACTCTATGCCTACATGATGTTACCATGTAGGGACCGAAGCTACATTTGATTATCCTCCTCCATGAGGCTAGTATGATATCTCTCAAGCTGGTTGGTGAGTCCTCCATTTCGGGGACATTGGTCTATGTTCTCATGGTATGTATTGCTACTCTCTTTCTTTATTGTATATTTTGACTATGAGGGTGAGCCTGGTTGCTTGTCTTGGCACCCGCTCTTATCTATGTAGTAGAGGTATTTTTGGACATGTTATGTATCTATGCTATGAGCCTTGACTCTCTTATTTCTTGATGTTTATGATATGAAAGCTTCCCCTTAGTCTCCTTGCCCTTTTTTATAATATTTTATGTCACTTACTTGCTTCCGCAACCAAGGATGTGTGATGATATGTTAAGAGGATTGTTTGGGGTCCATTCGGGTTCCCCATTCACCATGTCACATCTAGGCCCTAGGGTTGGGTCGTGGCAGTTGTACTGGGACAATAGATATAGGTTAGTAAAGTCACACTGCAGGGATGGACCAAGTCACATAAAATTTTAAAATATTACAAAAAAAGTATTTAGTTAGAATCTTTTTGGCACAATTTTTTTAACATAAATATTTTCTTGATATAGTTTCTATATATGTTTTTATTTTAAGAGATAATTTATTATTCTTTACTTGATATTTCTAAAGATGCATGATCAAATATATCAAAATAAAAAATTTTAAAGAAATAAAAAATTTAAAATAGAAGTAATAAAATTATTAAATATATCATTATGAGCTTATGAGATTAATTTAAGGTAGAAAAGTAATATAAATTGGGTCGTAAGTAACTTTTTCTCGAGAGGATAGATGTTTCTCCACATGCAAATTACCTCGATCACTAGACTTAAGAATCAGTATTCAATAATAATGTTTCTTCTGATAAAAATATATATTGTGTCAATTTTTTTTATTATTGGTTGTAAAACTAACAGATGTATACATAGAAAAATCATTCACTTGAGTTAGAAAAGTATAACCTGAAATTTGACAAATACAAAATTTAAATAGCTTTACATAACATATAATCAACAACCAATTAACTAAAAAATCATGATTGTTTTATTATTTAAAATTTAAGATGATATAATTGATTTGTACATCATAATAATTTTAATGATATTGAATTATTTATATTACGTGAATACCATTAGTATAAAAAGTGAAACTAAAAAGAGTTGGTGGTTTTATCTATGAAACAATGTACAAAAATTCAATAACTTAAGGTGCAAAATATATATAAAAAATAACTTTACGCATTCGTCACTACAAAAAGGATAATGGTAGCACTACCATTAACTACTTCATTTATGAATTTCATAGTAATAAAAATACATGTCCTATCGAGACAGACTTTGGAACTTGCTATCCTCTTGCTTAGCAGGCAAAGATTTACCTTTGTGGGAAGGATGATTCATTCGGATCGACATGAGAGTCCAACTACATTACCAGAATCCATGTTGTATATTTGAAAGAGGTTGGCATCCTTGCTTCTCTCATGGTACACTCCTTTTCCCCCTGAGGCCCCTTTCTCCTCGGTCCACAGAGACAAAATGTAGTTAGAACTAGAAAGCCCAACTTTATTTTTATATGGTTGTGAGAATAGAAATCAATTTTATATTTTATTATGGTTAATCTTTGATTCTGTGAAAAAAAAGAGTTATTAGGAGTATTATTAATAACTTTACATGAAGTTTTTATACTTGTCTTTTGATAGATCATGCAATTTGAAGAGCTCATCCTCAGAGAAAGTGTAAAGAAGTATAAGCGATAGAAAATTTTAAACGACAGGAAGAATGCATTTCATATTTCAGAAATTGTGTAAAGATATTCTAGTTTTTTTTATTAAGAGTTAAAAAATATAATATCATACAAATTTGTGTGTCTATATTTTTATAATTTTACGCAATATCATTCTTTATAGTGAACTATGAAATTTTATATAAATATAATCAATTTGTATGTTTCTATATGTGCACGTATTTGTATGTTTGTGTGTGTAATCCATATGTAGTTTGTACTTTTACTGATTTGATTTGTGGTTATAACTAAGGTTTTAACAACTAGAACTAAAGGGAGCCTTGGAGTAACTAGTAAAGTTATTGTTATATGATTAGAAGGTCACGAGTTCAAACCTTAGTAACATTATCTGGCAGAAATACAAGGTAAGACTATCATACAATACATCCTTGTGATCGAATCATTCCCCAGAAGTGTACTGGGCTTGCCCGGTTTTTTTAATAAGTAGAATCTCAATTAGTGAAGGAAAAATTTGTCTGCTGAAAAAAAGTTATAAGGATCAAATTTTTGTCGTCATTAAAGTTTTTAACGACCTTATTTAATTCGATCATTAACTTTTAAAGATAGAATTTAATCCGATTGTTAACTTCTAATGACGGGGCTACTAATGACTGGTGATAAAGGGATTTTTAACAGTCGTTATTGACTAATAATGACCAAATTTATACTTTAAGTGACCGAATTTTCCCTCATTAAAGATCTATTTCTTGTAGTGGATATAGAGATTCCTACTTGAAAGTGGGAGGAGATTAATATGGATTTTGTGGTTAGGTTGCCTAAGACTAGGAAGGGTTTTGTTTTCATATGGGATGTGGTTGATAGGATAATGAAATTGGCTCATTTTCTACCAGTTAAGACTACATATGGGCCTGAGGATTATGCTAGGCTATACATTCATTAGTTGATAAGGTTACAGGGAGTTCAATTATCCATCATATTAGATCATGGTGCTCAATTTTTAGAGGTCTTTCCAAAGGGGTCTTGGTACAAAGGTTAAACTTAGTACGACCTTTCACTCTCAAACAGAAAGGACTATCCAAGCACTTGAGGATATGCTTAGGACATGTGTATTAGATTTAAGGGGTAGTTGGGATGATCATCTAGCATTGATTGAGTTTGCATATAATAACAGTTATCATTCTAGCATTGATATGACTCCTTTTAAGGCCCTCTAGGGGTAGGCTTTGTAGATCACCGATTGGGTGGTTTGAGGTTGGAGAGGTGGCTTTATTGGGACAATATCTAGTTATAGATGCTCTTCAGAAGGTTAGGATAATTAGAGAAATGTTGAAAACAACCAAAAGTCATCAAAAATCCTATGCCAATGTGAGAAGAAGAGATCTTTAATTCAAAATTGGTGATTGGGTCTACATAAAGGTTTCACCCATAAAGGGTGTAGTTCATTTTGGCAAAAAGGATAAGTTGAGTCCAAGGTATATTGGTCCTTATAGGGTGATAAAGAGGGTTGGCAAGGTAGCTTATGAGTTGGAATTGCCTAGTGAAATTAATTTGGTTCATCTGGTGTTCCATGTGTCTATGTTGAGGAAATGTGTGAGTAATCTGAATGCTTTTGTTCCATTGGATGTTGTGGGTGTTATTGAGGACAACTTGACTTATGAAGAGGTTCCAATAGAGATCTTGGATAGTTAACTGAAAAGATTGAGGTACAAGGATGTGGTATCTGTTAAGGTCCTTTGGAGGAACCAACAAGTCGAAAGTGTGACATGGGAGGTCGAAGCAGACAAGCAAAATCTCTTTTATTCGACTCCAGCCTAAAGTACTAATTAGAAGTCCCCTATATGATTTTAATTCTTACGTTTCAGCCACTATGTCATTCACATGCATTCATGTTTATATTGACAAGTTAATGATGATATTTACACTTATAAGTCAAAACTTTTGAAATGATATTTAAAGTGCATTGTTGCATTATTATGTGGGTTGAAATTATCTTGTCTGTGTCTATCATACCTGTCTCTTTGACATTTGAAGATGAATGTTCCCAAGGGGGAGATATTGAAATGATCC
>JAOTQJ010139284.1:0-15423 GCA_025642045.1 Solanum sejunctum | reverse complement strand
TCCTAAAAATATGCCTCGAAATTTCCAGGAATCATAATTTTCATATATCTCAAAATCAGTGCGTTATTTTAACAATATAACTTCATATTTGTGATTAGGGGAAAATATTAAGTAGAAAATGAGTCTATTCCCGATATTAGAGAAAATATATCAAAATTTTAATTTCCAAAATATCGAATTCCAGTGAGCAGTTCGTGCCCAGGCGCGACAAGCTAGGGGCGCGCTATAGCATTATTTTTGCGTTGGTTTTCATGTTTGGTCCAAGGCTTTTGGGTATTGGGCCTACGTGCTATCATATGTGAAAATATCTATACTTAGACATATTTCACCTCGATATCATTCAAGACATTCCTCAATACTCACTCAAACACTTAGACAAATATTTCACTCCAAAATCAAGTCTCAAAACCTATTCCGGATCTTAAGGATTTCACTTAAGCTTCAAGTCTCCATTTCAATATTCATAAAGAAATTCTCCAAAGCTAAGGTATATGGGTTTCATTCATAGGTTCCTTTCACCCGTGAAGCCCAAGATTCCTTTTTACATAAATTGCATGATTTAAAGTTGATTTACTTATGAGTCTTGCTTACTATGAACTAGACTATAAACTATGTTGGGGTTTAATGAAATTGTGACTATTTTACCATGTTTTGAACTATGAATCTAAGATATATTGTGAGATTTGATGAAAGGTTATGATTTATATTACTTGAGGGTGTTACTAAGTATTGATTGGTGGTTTTACATTAGATTTACTTGCATGATTTCATCCCTAATTTACGTGGTTTTACATTAGCTTTAGACACCCACCAAGTGTTTGATAAAATGTCTGGTTATGGTTTCTTGAGGAATTGAAGGTCCACTGCATGTCTTATGAGTTGAATGACCATATGCTGATGAAATAAATGTATGTATATGATATTCTCCTGTATAGTGTTTAAATGTGATCATGCATGACTCAAGGGGATAAGAGACTGGGTAACCATGTAGAGGGTTTTATACCTTGACAGTTAATCAAGAGGCTAGTGCCTTGATAACCGAGTTGAGCATTTAGTACCTCACTCAGCAGGGGTGGTAAGGTGTAACTATCCACCAACCAATCAAAGGGTTCATACCTTGATAACCATGTTAGGGAGTTTGTACCTCGGTTACCAAGGATGGTAGGATGAGACTATCCAACAACCAACCAAAGGGGGTCGTACCTTGTTAATCTACCTTGGTCTCTTCTTATACATGTATTAATCCTATGTAAATATGTTTTACTTAAGCATTAATTATTCATGACATATTTTTATTATGCTATATATTGTGTATCACTATATATTTTGTCTACGTTGCCTATTTCTTGTTGCATTGCATCCTACATACTTAATATATTCAAATATACTAACACATATTCTATGCCTACATGATGTTACCATGTAGGGACCAGAGCCCCATTTGATCATCCTCCTCCATGTGGCTAGTATGATATCTCTCAAGCTAGTTGGTGAGTCATCCATTCTGCAGACATTGGTCTTTGTTCTTATGGTATGTATTGCTACTTTCTTTCTTTATTATATACTTTGACTATGAGGGTGATCTAGGTTACTTGTCTTGGCACCTGCTCTTATCTATGTAGTAGAGGTGTTGTTGGATATGTTATGTATCTATGCTATGAGCCTTGACTCTCTTATTTTTTGATGTTTATGACATGAAAGCTTCCCCTTATCCCCTTGCCCTTTGTATAATCTTTTATGTCACTTACATGCTTTCACAACTAAGGATGTGTGATGATATATTAGAGGCTTGTTTGGGGTCCCTTTGGGTTCCTCATTCACCATGTCACGTCTAGGCCTTAGAGTGTCATCATGACAGTTGTATTGGGATAATAAGTATGGGTTAGTAATGTCATACTGCAGGGATAGATCAAGTCACATAGTAAATTTGCTTCCCGCTTGGGCCAAATGGTTAGGTGAACTTAACTTACCGTTCTGTATGCTACACACTTGAAAAAACTTTGATTATCTAGTAATACTAAGTTAGGGAATCATGGGAACATCATACCCTAGTTCTTCTTTATATTGGTTTAACACTTGTCGTAGTTTAGAATTACTTTCCATAGTTATTATAACTCTCCCCTCTCTTGGGGAGATAAGTTGGTTAATCAACTCGAATTGCAATTGAATTCTTCGAAGTCTATCATATTGTATGTGGGTTCGAACCTAACCTTGGTTAGGTTATTTATCTTGACAATGACCACTTTATCCTAAAAAAAAGGTATAGCTTGGGCGACATCAAGATTTTGGCGCCGTTGTCGAGCAATATAACTAGACTTGTCTAATTTAGGTAAGTTGGTAGTTAATCCTTATTTCCCCTGGTTTACATTTTTTGTTGTTTTTGTTTTATAGGGTATAGGTGTATTCCATATGCAATACACGATGTTGAGGCATACCCATAACTCTGTTTGACCTAGAGATCTAGAGAAGACTAAGAATGATGGCCCCAAAATAATGCAAACAACGTGGCAAATACAACTGAATTAGAATGAGAATGAGAATGCAAATAATGACAACCCACCATTTCTAGAGGACATTTCTCCACAACCATAGGACTTTAATGCCAAAGTGTATCAGTGAAACCAATATCGGCTGAACCCTATGGCTCTAGAGGTTACTAGAGCTACTATGTTATCACCAATACCAACTAACACAAAGTTCGCGCTTGAGAGGTTGCTTCAGTTACTGTAGAACCATAGGTTGTTCGCAGACCCACCATTAGAATATCTGGAGAGTCATCTATACAACAATGAACTTATCTGCAAGAGTGTAATGGGAATACAGAATTTATCAATGAATGCTGCAAGACTTCATGTTTTTCCATTATCTTTGATAGGCAATGCAAAGATATGGCTATCTGAGCTCTTATAGAGTTTGATAAATGGTTGGGCTGATTGTAGAAGACCTTTTTGGAGAGGTTCTTTCCAAAATGGAAGAAGCTCAAGTTGAAAGATTAAATCAATAACTTCGAGCAACCTCATAGTGACTCGATCAATGGTATATGGGAGCGGTTCACAAAGAGCTTGAGAAGTGTTCCTAACATCAAAATTGTTGATGATGCCTTGGTGGAGATCTTTTACCGTGCCCTGAATGTGATAATCAAGCTTACACTGATACCATTATAGGGAGCATGTTCTTAGATTAACCATTTGCAAGGATTACTAAAAAGATGGAAAGGGTGATCAAGACAAATCATGCATAGGGTCAAACATATAGATCCTTACTAAAAGTTGATAGACTATCAGTATTGGTTTAGAGCAAGATAAAATAAATGAAGACATAATGCAAGAACTTGCTCAAATCCATACAGGTATAGAGGTGATGATGAAGTAGAATGAGGAACAGATTAATGCTATTGTTCATTAGCCTCCATGAGTACCCATGTATGATGATCCCTACTATAAGGAGGACACTTTCTTTATTGATAATCATATGGGGGGTTTCAAACCAATGCCCAAGGGTCCAACTAGGACTATTGGCGCTAAGGTCAAACAAAACCACGTTAAGAATTGTAATTGAGATAGAGCTTTTATAGATAACTGTAGAAGTTACTATGATAGGAATCAGTGTCACGATAGAGATGCAGATTGGGAGTGCAGAGATGGTTGCAAAAATAGCCCTTTTGTGCCACCATAAATTGTGATACCAAAGCTAGCAATTCTAGAGTTGAGGAGATGTTTGCCCGCCTATTGAAGAAAGCTGAGACATAGGACGAGACTCTGAAGGGGATGAAATTTGACATCTCCAACATAAAATAGAAAATCAAGTGTCATTCTACTGCTATCAAACAACTTGAGCTATAGTTTCATCAAGTTTCAACTCAACTCAATCAGTGTTAGAGAGGTACACTACCTAGCAATATAGTTTAGACCCTAAATAATGAAAGTTAGCACATAGCGGTTACTACTCATGGTGGCAAGAGTACATTGGTCCTCCCATGCTAGTAGATGAGTATGATGTTAGAGGGGAACCAATTGAGGTCAATGAATATAGATACAAGAGATGATCATGTCAAGTATGGGGTAAGTGATACTGCAGAGGTGCCACAAAGCTGAAGCCCTTTCCTATATCTCCTCCTCCCTTCCCTCAAAGAATCAAAAAGAAGAAGGAGGAGGGCAAGTTCAAACACTTTCTCTCTATGCTGAAACAACTTTCCATGAACATCCCTCTCATTGAGGCGCTGGAGAAGATGTTAGGGTATATGACATTAATGAAGGACCTATCACAAAGAAGTGCATTGTGAGTTCGGAGCTCTCCCAAGAGCTTCAACATTGCAGTGTAATTGCTATGATGTACTTAATGCAAAAGAGAGAAGATCTCGAAGTTTTTACCATCCCTGAAGTATTGGACATATTGAGTTTGGAAGGGCATTATGTGATCTCGATGCTAGCATAAATCTAATGCCGCTTGTGGTCTTTAAAAATCTAGGATTGGAAGCCCTTACTCAGATGAGCATGCAGTTGTTGATGGTTGACCACACGATGAAGTAGCATGTGGGATACTTTATGATGTGCTTGTTAAGTTTGAGAAATTCATATTACCCATAGACTTTGTGATTCTAGACTGTGAAGTTAACATTGAAGTAGTAATCATCCTAGGAAGGCTATTCCTAGATATTGGTTGAGTAATAATGGATATAGAATCCAACCAACTCTGGTTTAGATTGAATGACGAAGAAGTTTTCTTCAATATCTATCAGTCAATGAAGAGGCCAGATGACCCAAGGGAGGATATTTGGGCAGTTGGTGAAGTTTGAGTAACCATATTGTCCAAGTCATGCCATGACAATAAATCAAGCGCTAGTTGGGAGGCCACCCAAGATACTTGATGTAATAGTCATTAGATGTATTTTGTTTTTAGATTTTAGACTTGTAGGTATTTTACTTTCTTGCATTTTGGTTGTAATTTTGAACATTAGGCTAGTGGCATATAGGGTAATAGTGTGTTCTATGAAGAATGTGCATGTATATGGTTGAGTTAGCCATTCTTGACTGAAAAGGCATCAAGAAGTGCCTTACAACTGGTTTTAAGAGCCATATATCAATCTATGATCCATATACCATCTCATAGACACTTCTAGTAAGCAAAAACTTATGCACTCAAATCCACGAGCAAATTTATGGCACATAGAAAAAACTATAGATCATGAATGAGGTTCATGGACCCATGTAAGTTTTCTAATTTTAACTAAGTGTTGAGGTTTTTATGACCATGTCTACGAGTCATATCTAAATCTATGACTTGTAAATTGGTTAGTGAAATCCAATCCTTAAAAGTAGGGTCTGAAAATTCTATGAAATCATGATTTATGAGTCGCAAGACACTCTACGAGCCGTAGTTGTGGTTTTCTAGAATTTGGACCCATTAGTTTTGATAGACCCGATTAATATATAAATAATGGGGTCAAAATATTTTAACCTCATTTTCACTAAAATTACATACAACCACTAGTAACCCTATTCCCTTACCCGCTGACCACCTACGATTAGTCCCAAACCATTTTCCAGCTATTTTTTTGGAGTCCTAGGGTTTCACATCCTCAATTACTCCTTAAATTTCTACAATTTGGACATTAAATTCGGTAAGTTATTGGTATTTAAATACCCTTTATTTATGATGTATTATTTTATTAGGTTGAGCCTAAATTGACTAGTATGGTAATTCGATACAAGAACCCATGTATGCCACTATTGTGCTTGAAATTGAGATTATGAAAAATGGATTCCCGTATGTGAATTAGTGTAAAGGCCAGAAACATGGGTGTATGATTTTATCCTTGTTCTTGAATGATATGTTTCAAATCTATATGGTTATACACCATTGAATTGAATTGATTATTTATACTTGATGTGTGATGGAATGTGTAAAATTTGAGGCTAATTCAGTCAAACAAGGTCAGTAGGTTTGGGAAAACATGTTAAATGTTTTTGATGGGGTGCATGTGGATATTTTGCGGGGTGTTGGGTGTTCTGATGTGGTTGTGTAGGGTGCATGTATATTGTTTCGATGCTAAAAAGTGTCTTAAAAAAGTCATATCGGGTTTGTATTGATGAGCTTAGACACTCAGGTTACTGGTTTTTCTGGTCGATGACGGTTTAACATGTCCCATGAAACTTTGTAGGAGCCACAATTTCCCCTCTTATTAAATTCCAAAAACTTCAGTTTCTGAGAACCCATCAAACTAGACCTTTTATGAGTCATAGAGTTTTTTATGACACATAGATGGGTTTCGTGGATACCTGCCGGCAAGAGTTTAGACACTAGAATCATCTATGACTCATAGGTCCTTCTATTAGTCATACTTGGTTTTGTAGATACCATTCCAGTAAGCAAATATCCTTGACACTATTTTTATGAGAGCCTTATACGATTTATAGTTTTCACTATGGCTCATATAGGTTCTTTTGTAGGCTCCTCTATAACATAGTCTGATGTACTTTTGCATTTTATTTCTTGACTTATGGGACTAACTATGTTACGTAAATGTGTATGTTTCAAGTACTATGGCCCCAAAGCCGAGACGCGAGGACATTCAAGCTATGCATACAAGACTCAAAGATGAGACCTTATGAGAGGAGGCGACCCTCAAGGTTAGTGGATCAATTGAGGAGCTTAGTGTCTGACCTAACCCAGATGCTGATAGACTGTAGACACGGGTTGCCACCAAAAGTGGGCAGAACTAGACCCAGACCCAGTCTATTATTGTTCATACTCCCTAGTCTAACCATAGAAGCAACAATGATAGCAACTCTATTCAGATGACCCCATCCAGAGAGGAGTCAGATTCAGAGTTAAGATCTGATGAAGAGTCGGAGACATAGTCATCAACCGCACTACTGTAGAAATTAGCATTACCTCTATATGTTCTCACCAGTTGATGGTTTGTTGTGGGCATACGATATATATACACGGAGGGCATATAGAGTAATCAACAAAGCAAACCAGCCTATTTCATTTATGAGGAGCCTCAAATTATTTCCTCCAAATTAGATAGTGTCCCTAGTCTCTCGGTCACCATCAGCATATATAGGGTCCAGCAGTTGACCAAAGCACCAAGGAGGTACCTCCCGACCATGGTTCTAAAGTTTTATACATCATATGCGACCATAGTTCTCAGCACTCTTCCCAAAGGGAAAAAGCCACTTGCTCAGCCCAGACTAACACACACTAGGGTGAGGGGCTGACAGATTGATATTTCAGAGACTACCATCTATCTCATGTTGTTTGAGCCCAAGTTCTTAGCCCCCAAATCCATACTAGATTATGACTGCAAAGTAGGGTAGACCAGAGATGGAGGTATGATGAGAGACCAAAGCTGCAGAGCTGGATTAATGAGATGGGTGGCAAGTTTGATTACTGAGCAGGGCCTGAACCCTTAATGGGTAGCCATATCTTCTAAGGCCATTGTGAAGGCCTCTCTTAGCTTCCCCACCAAATTTTGGTGGGTCATTGTGAGGTCAAAGATTCGACCAATGCTTGTAGATAACATATTGATGCTTGATTGTGTAGTGCTAGTTGCCAGCATCTTGGTTGGCTGAAAGATAGATTAGACCAGCCTCATTGCATAGAGGATCTATGAGGTGACCTTGAAGAGGTTTACCTCTATCCCCGTTCCTTGCTTGATCTACAGACTTTGCCTATAGTCTAGGGTGGAAAGTCTATATCAGTTGGACTGACTAATTGAGGTCTAGAGCACTTTGGATGCTAGCCTGATTAATGCTAAAAAGAACCCTGTGGCACTTCGATAAGCACCGCACTAGTCAGCTCCTATGCCCGAGATGTTTATGTTAGAGCCACCTCCTGAGGTTCCACCTACCACTACTATTGCTGCTACTATAGAGGAAAGTCCCTCACAGACTGATTCATATATGGAGCACGGGCCCACTACTACTAATACTCTTAAACCATATGCCACTCATGCACAAACAACACCTACTGACATGGTTTATATGTCCGTGACATCCATTAAGGCCATGGCATAATGAAGGATCCCCCACTATGTCTCATTTGACTTAATTAGTTTAGCAGATCAGGCCCTGGGTTTGCCAGGTGATTATAGAGTCCGAGAGACGCATGCTACCATACACAATTATTACTATTCAAGATTGACTTACAATCATGAATGCTCACATTGACGCTTTTGCACTACGGGTCTAGTCAATCTAGATTATAGTATGACCAGTAAATATGACGACCCTACAAATAAAGATCTAGTAGTTCCTAGCTGACATGACAACAACTTTCACCATACCATTGGCATTCCTATAGACTGCACCTCCAGTTCCGATGGTGGATTTATTTGCTCCTGAGAAACTTCTACAGCCTTCCCATAGGAGGAGGCCTAACATAGATGATGATTCAGATATAGTGAGGTTACATATGGGACTGACAGAGGAGGAGGATTGAGAGCTTAACATGAGGCGATCGAGGCAGGAGGAGGAGATACGATAAGCTTGTGAGTTGGAAAGGGTGAAGGGCACTAGCCCCTCTGGTCATGGTCCTACCACTGAGGAGGCCACCACATAGGTTAAGGGTTGATAGACTCAGCCACACACAGGTGCGTAAGTGTCCAGGTATGTCCTTTTGACCTCAATACTTTATTTTACATTTTTTGTTTTCATTAAGGATAATGCACCTCGTTTTTCGTAAGGTGTGGGAAGTTATAGTACTCAGTGAAGTTTGAGTTGCCTTGGCCTATGATTATCTCAAATATTGAATACTAGGGGTTTTCGTGCCTGTATTCTTTTCCCCATAGATCTTTATTTTTTGTTGAACTTATTTGTTCAAGATGTATAGGTAGTATTGGTAGCATATACTACTGATGTCTATGGCATATAAGTGTTATTGTGCTTTTCTTTTTCTTATGAAATGATACCCACCAACATTTCTGATCAATTAATCTAAATAGCAATCGTGCATGTTTAAATCTATTTACAGTGCTTATTCTGATAAGTTAGGATAAAATTGAGAGCAAAAGCATGATCTAAGAGCCTGTGTTGGTAATATAATCAGTGCCATGCATGTGTGAGCTTACTTTGCTAAATTCATGTATTGTGTTTCAGTTCAAAACTTGTCATGTTACTCTAATTTAGACTGTAGGCTAGTTGGTTAGTAAATGAGCTTAGACCATTGTTCATAATATTCCACTTACCCTAATTAACCAACCAAATTGTGAAGTATCCCTTGATCCTAATATTTGAGCCATACATGTACCTTTTCCTTGTAAAAACCTAAGTAGCCTGGCCTTATTAGATGTAAAATCCTAAAATTGGGCTGGTCCTTCCTTGAACATTGTGCACCTTGACATAAGGCAAAAAGAATAAGTTAAGGTGGCTACCAAAAGTGGTCGTAGTTCCTAGTTGGATATTATGCACCTCAACTCAGGCTAAAAGCCTAAGTTGAGGTTGGTTGGTGTAAGGGTAAATACAAAATAAGGGGGAAAATTAGAGATACATGGAAAAAGAGAAGAAAATGTGTATTGGGTGCACAAAAAATGAGTGATGCTTTAGCAATGAACTAAAAAATAAAAATTCTATGATAATAAAAGGAAAAAAGTTGAAAAATGATAATAAAGCACCCCGAAAAACTATAAATAGGAGAAATGGAGAATGAGATGACAAGTAATAGTGTTGGAAGGAAAAAAGTGTAGAAAACGCAGTGTCAAGGAGGGACTTTTGTCATTATATTCCTAAAACATTGTACCAAAAGTCACGCCTCCCAATCTATAAAGATCAATAGGCGATTGATGCCCTCAAGGGCCGAGAGAAGCAACATATAACTTGTGGTTACTATGCATTGGAATATGATAACTACACATCGGTGACAAGTTCATACAAGCTACAGAGGTAAGAGATAAAAATAGGTAGCACTATAACTTACATACTAGACTTAGCCATTGAGGGTATAACTATTTAGAGACAAGATGCAACTGAATCATACACAATAAGTCTACAAAGCCTCTATAAGATAACATTGGTTGGGACAAGCCCCGCCTTATTTTAAACTATAACACAACACTAAAATGCATATACTATAGACTAAGTAAAGCCCCAGATTAACTTGGAGCTCACCAAAAGTAGCTGAGCGTCGGGTGTGCCTACACCGAAGGTCTATTAGCTGAAATACCTATACTTGCAGTATGAATTGCAATATCGCCTAAAAGGGACATCAGTATGACATAATGACTAAATATGTTACACAATAGCATATGAAAAATGAGAACTCAAGTGAATCAAGTAGCAATGCATGATTGCACATACATAATAAAAGACCACCTTTGTTATATTTTGGATCCATGTATATTACATTCTTTTCTTAACCCTCTGGTACTCTATAATTTCTTTTAGGCATATAACACAAATGACTAGCTGATCAGTGGCAAAAACGGATGACCCATGCTAGAAAATTTAACCTTTGAGATATTGTCCTTATAACTATACCAATTGGGATTAAACCAAGCTACACTCTTGCCCCTGGGCTGCCATCCTTATGAACCAAGTGAGATTGATCCATGATAGGCTTTTTCCCCTTGGCTGCCACCCACACATTGTGAACATTGTTTTCAGCTTATTCTGAAATACTTTGAGATTGTTACTTTGGTGGTTATAAAAACTTTTGGAGATTTAGAACTATGCACCAGAAAATATAAGATAGGAAAAAGGTCATTTAAGGTAGTACCATAATATAAGAATCAAATGGAACTTTAACATAATACTAAGGAGTATAAATGACATAATTGAGTTTATGAATGGACGTGGAATCCTCGTGCTAGTGCTTTAAAGATTAAAATTATAGATTAACCAATAAACAATGCCACCACTAATTGAATAGCATTTGTGAAGCTCACTAGTTGATAGTGACACGAGCATTAGATTTTAGCCAAAGAATATGGAATTGTATAGCCTTACATACCTTGTCGTGTCACCTTGTTATCAGTGCAATGTAATCTCCCCCTTTTCCCAATATTTATCTACAATTGAGTAGATGATAAAACTAGTATTAGTAGTGAATAAACATATGTAGGCACTTCACTCACACCCACAAGTTACACCCGGTCAGTAAGCCCATAATTACCAAATTGAGGATTTTCCTTCAACTTTTTCTCTTCTAACTGTATTTATGGTCACACATTGTACCATCATATACATAAAATAGCCCCTAAGTATCATAATTTAGCAGGAGTAATGTGAAGTTATTGTATCCAAGCATTGTCTCATGAGTGTCTACTAACATTACACTTTAAATTATAAAATGAGCTTATAATTGAAGTTAAAGGGGACTCCCCTCCATAGTTGTCCCAACATACACAAACCACCAGCCAACTTTACCACAAGATTACATCATATAAAAGGAACCACTTCAACCTCATTCACAATAACACAATCCCCTAATCAACTCAAGCATAAGAGAGGTAGAAAAGTGCAGTAACTTACCTTACTTGTGAGAGATTATCGCTCTCTTAACTTGTATCTTCCAAGGGTTGAACTCTCCTTCAATACTAGCTTTAGAAGAGGGATAATATTCAAAAACCCTAAGGGTGTTTTATGGATTCTATATTAATATAGAAGGGGAAGAAACAGAACCTTAGAAATCAGATTTTTTTTCAAGCGTAAAATGGCTAAAAAGAGCTAGTTACATTCCCTTTTAAAGGGACCAAATTTATTCGACTTTCTCTCTCATTTTTTGGCCACATTTATCAAGCAGGTGATGTAACTACTTGGTCTTTTAGATTGGGCCTTCATGGATCTCCTCTTATTAGGCCTTATCTATCCATTTTTCTCTTTTCCTTCACTTGGGTTGGGCAAACATTTTCAAGTAAATGCTTAGTGATCTTGGGCCCTATAAGACGGCCAAACAAGTCGTAGTAGGTGGTGCACCTACTTGCTTCGTTAAGTGATGCAAGAAGATCATTATATTATCTCATTTTACAAATCTTAATTCCATATATTATTTTTGAATACTTCACTTTAGACTTTTAACTCAAATAGCAACGTATTATCTCGAATTTAAATACTTTCATCTAATTTAACTTAGACACCTACCTGCTGGAATATAAGGGGTATCACAACACTCTCGATCAAATTTAAATTATCACCATTGTTACAAAAAAAGCTTAGTGCCTCACCTATACCATAAGTCCATGTCTAGTGTCATATAGATAGGACTAATATATATAAAATAGAAATCGTTATATCCACCCGCCCAAGGAACATTCATCCTCGTATAATAGTATAGTTAGTCAGCCCAAATGTGTTAAAGCCTAGGATACATACAATTATTAATCAAATGCTACATATAGACACAGACATACTTGTCAATGACTCAACTCCAAATCTTTCATCATCATCAGTGGACTGAAAGAGATGTGGGTACTTAGATCTCATTGCGTCTTATGCTTCCCGGGTAACCTCTTCAACTTGGTTTTCCTCGATAGTACTTTTGTCATGACCAAAGCCTAGAGTCTAGATGTGGCCCACGAATGGGAAACTCAAAATAATCCCAAACAAGCCTCATAGTATATTATTACACATCCTTGGTCGCGGAAATAATTAAATGACATTTGAAGAATGGAAAAAAGGGCAAGAAGGGTCTAAGGGAGAACTTTTTGTGCATAGAGTCAAGAGATAATAAAATCAACTCAAAGCATAAATACATAGCTTTGTCCAACAACACCTTTACTACATAGATAATGAAGGGGGCCAGGACATACAACCGGGATCACGCTCCTAGTCATAAGTATAAGATAAAGTAAAGGGAATCTTAATACATAATGTGATAGAATAGTCCTTGTACCCAGAATGGAGGACTCACCAAAGGCTAAGTTAAAAAATCCATCTAGCCACAAGAAGAGTCAATAGGAGCTTTGGTCCCCACATGGTTATATAATGTATGCAAGAGTATATGTTAGTACATTTAAATGTAATAAGTATGTGAGATGTAATATAACAAGAGATAAGCATCATAATTTAAAATGCATAACGATAGACAATAGACATAATATAGCAATATGACATGTATGATCAATACATAAGTAAAACATGCTTAAGTAACCCATGCTCATATAGAATATCACATGTGTAGAAGAGACCAAGCTAAATTTCCAAAGTACGAACCCCTTGGTAGGTTAGTGATGTTGCCATCTCATCACTTAGGTGGATAAGTATTCACCCTTATCTAGGTGGATGAATACAAACCCCCATCTAGGTTGATGATGTGCCACTCCCTCACCCTGGTGGATGAGTATTAACCCTCATCTAGGGTTAGAGAGTAGAAAACACCATCTTGGTTAGTGATGATGCCACCCCATCACTTTGGTGGATGAGGATTAACCCTCATCTAGGTTATCCGGGCTCTAGCCCCCTGGATTGGGCATGGCTGAGTTCTACACTTTATATAGGATTCATCGTATAGTCTAATGCAACACTTAACATAGTAGTCATAATGTTAAGCTCCTTTCATCATGATATCATCATTCATATCATATCTCAAGCTTTGGACCTTCAATCCTTAAGAAACCCCAGCTGAACATTTTATCAATCACCTTGGGGGTGTGTAATAGGGTTAAAAGACCATGCAATTTAAAGATGAAATCATGCAATAAAATCAGTAGTAAAACCATCAATCAACACCTTGCAACACCCCCAAGATATTTATATCAAAATCCCTCATCAAATTCAACGTTAGAGCCAAGATTTGGAGCCAAAACATGCTAAAACAACAATACTTTCATGAACTAAAATCACTATGCAGTAAATTTCTCAATATACAAGACCCACATGTAAAATCAACTTTAAATCATGCAATATTAAGTAAAAGAGGGTTTAGGCACCATGGGTGAAAGGATCCAATGTTTAAACACCACATGCCTTGACTTTGGAGAACCCTTGAAGAAGATTGGAGATGGAGACTTGAAGCTTGAATGAGATCCTTGGTGAAATCCTTAAGATTGGTCTTGATTTAGGACATGAACTTAGGGTGGAATATGAGTCTAAAGTGTTTAACAAGATATTTGGGAATATTGAAGATGATATGAGGGTGAAATAAGGCTAAAACACGTATGGGAACCCTTAGGACCAAGACTTGAAAGTCTTAGATCGAAATAAAAAAACAAGGTCAAAATAACTCTAGTTCGCATCTTGGATGCTCACTAGAAATCTACATTTTCGGCACAAACAGATTTTACGAAAATGGGCAGAAATTCTTCATTCGAACTCATAATGAAGTTAAATGAAGTACATTAAAAATCTAATTCAAAGGGCATTAAGTTGATAGGTCGTGGGCCACCCAGTTCTTTGTGTGATAAGAGATATACCCCTTCAAAATTGACCATCCTAAATAACGTTCTTTGCGATTTTCGGATTTTGATACGGTTGCTCTAAAATTCGGGTTAGACCCATGTTCCAATCAATTGAACCTCCTTAAAAAGAATATGAAGTCGAATTTTTAAAATATGAATAGATTTTCAGATTTACAGAAAGTACCGTTCTGGGCACTTCTGAGGCACATTTTTGGGAACATTTTGGGGTCGTTTCAATATCTCCCCCTTGGGAACATTCATCCCCAAATGTAAAAGAAATTTACATGAAAAGAGTAACCATAAACAAATCAGCCTCAACAAGAATGCAACATTACATTTAAAACATCATTTTCAAAATCTCAGCATATGTGTAAAAGCATCTTAAACTTGCCAACTTAAACATGAATGCATAGGAATGACATACGGGCTGAAATGCAAGACTTGAAATCATAAAGAGGACTTGACATGTTATCATGAGCTTGAATTGAATGAAAAATATAATGATATTGCTACTCCATGCCCATTCGGGCTCCCCGAGAGACACATACGGATAGAGGACTCTTCCCAAAGGGCCTTAAAGAACACTACATCGTTATCAATCAACTTCTCCACTCATCTATCCAACACCCTCACCGGGACCTTCTCTTAAGCCAAGTTACCCTCCTTAACACCCACAACCTCAAAGTGTTCTATAACACTAAAGTCACCAATACATCATATCCTTCTAGAAGCATGAAGAAGAGGACTAACCATATCTATATCCGTAGGCAATTCCCAAACTTATGCAACCTTATCAACCTCCCTCTACACTCTATAAGGACTCACAATACTAAACTCAATTGTCAATCTTAAATACACCTAACCCACTTCGTACTATAGCCACCATCTCCCCCTTGGGAGTCAACCTACACTCTATCATTCCTCACCAAAAACATCCAACTCTAATAGGGCAAAATCGAGGCCTTGTTTAATCTAAATCTCCCAAACCAATGAAAATTTAGAGCCATCAAGAACTCTATATTACCATGCTCAACTTCCTCCAACCTAATACCTCAATCTAGCCAAATAATGAACTGCTTAAGTTACCC
>JAOTQJ010139260.1:0-39440 GCA_025642045.1 Solanum sejunctum | reverse complement strand
CATTTCATGCTGCAGGTACAGGTGCTAATAGATCTTCCCAGTAGAGTTCAGGACATTCAGCTGCTATTACCAAGCTCTAGGTTATTCCGGAGCTTTGGGCGTATTTTGAGTTTATATGTTGCATTATACAGTTAATTTAGATGGGGCCTGTCCCGAATATTTATGGATACCTTAGTCTATGATTGTTATTATCTATGAACTAAGACACTTTCTTATGATCTATTTTGACTATAAGGGTGAGTCGGTTTACCTTGTCTTGGCCTCCGCTCTATCTATATATTTAGAGGTTTTTGTTGGACAAGATGCTTAATTATGATATGAGCTATGACTCGTTGTCTCTGATGTTGATGTTTTGGCAAGCTATCCCTTAGCCCCTTTTCCCCTTATTCTTGTTTTATGTCTTTTACATACTTTCGCGACTAATGATGTGTAATGATAGGTTCAGAGGCTTGATTGGGGTTCCTTTGGGTTCCTCATTTATCATGTCATGTCTAGGACCTAGGATTGGGTTATGACAGTACATATCTCTCACATGGTTGATGTCATTCACACCTAGATACCCTGGTGGCAAGGTGCATACCCCTCACATGGTTATTCGGGCTCCTATACCCCTCAGACCGGACATGGTCTATTGGAATACATTATATACGATATATATATCATATACATAAGCTCATTTTATCATCATACAGTCAATCATATCATATCTCATGCTTTGGACTTCCATTTCCACAAGAAACCTTAGCTGGATATTTTATCAAACACTTGGGGTGTGCGCAATGGTGGTAAAAGACCATGCATTTTGAGATGAAATCATTGAAGAAAATCTATAGTAAAACCATGAATGAATGCCTTACAACACTCGCAAGACTTTCAAATTAAACCCCCTCATCAAATCTAACAATAGATCTATGATTTATAGCTTAAAACATGCTAAAACAACCATACTTTCGTGAACTAAAATCATTGTGCAGTAAATTTCTCAATATACAAGACTCACATGTAAAATCAACTTTAAATAATACAATATTATTAAAAGGAGGCTTAGGTACCATGGGTTAAAGGACCCAATGGTTTAACACCTCATACATTGACTTTGTAGCATTTCTTGAAGAATATTTGAAATGGACGCTTGAACCTTAAAGATAGTCCTTAGCTTGGGATGAGGGTTTTGAGGCTTGAATTTTGGAGTGAAAATATGGCTAAGTGTTTTGGTGAATATTAGGAAATGTTTAGGATGAAATGAGGGTGAAATAAGGCTAAGTATAGGTAAAAATACGTTTGAGAATACTTAGGCCCAAGACATAAAAGTCTTGGACTTAGACAACAAAACTAGGCAAAATTAATACTGCTCAGTGATAGAGGCGCGATGCAGAGATATCACAAACCGCCTCTAGAAATTGATTCTTTTGAAATTTGAAATTGTGATTCGATTGCTCTAAAATTGGGGTTAGACTGTTCTCCAACTAATTTTGACCCCCTGAACAAGAATATGAAATTAGATTTTTGATATCGCGCATGGATTTTTAGATATGTGGAAATTAAAATTCCAGGCATTTTGAGGCACATTTTGGGGAACTTTTGGGGGTCGTTTCAATATACCTCTAGATAACTTAAGGTGCCTGAGAAGAATCATCCCACCCATTATATTGAATTGTCGTTCATAGTATTTTCTTTAAAAATTTGGCGTCACCACTTATAAGGGTTTCATGTTGATGTGTTTATCAACCACAAGAGTCTCTGATATGTTTTTACCGTAAAAGATCTTAACTTGAAATAAAGAAGGTGGTTAGAACTCCTTAAAGATAATGATATGAGTGAGAATTATCATCCCGACAAATCTATTTTTGTGGTCGATGCTCTAAGGAGAGTGTCTATGGGTAGCCTAGCTCATTTGATAATAGTAGCAAAGAGACAACTAGAAAGGTTCATCGGTTTGCCAGATTCGTGGTTAGGTTGGATGAAGTTCATGATGGTGGTGTAGTGCTTGTTATTTGGTTCTAAGTCTTCCTTGATTTAGGAGGTAAAGTCAAAATAAGAACTTGACACTGCCTTGCTAGAGTTGAAGGCCTTGGTGATAGATAGGAAAGTAGAGGCTTTCTCTTAAGAGGGAGAAGGTGCCCTTAGGTACCAAGGTAGATTGTGTTTGCCAAATGTAGATTATTTGAAGGAGATAATCTTCAAAGAGGCCCATAATTCATCTTATTTCAATTACCTCAGTTCTACAAAGATGTATAGAGAGTTGAGAGAAATTTATTGGTGGGGTAGTATAAAGAGAGATATTGCCAAGTTCATATTCGGATGTCACGATTGCCAAAAAGTGAAAGCCGAATACCAAAGACCAGGTGGCCTATCCCATGATATAGAGATTCCTACTTGGAAGTCGAAAGAAATCAACATACATTCTATGGTGGGATTGCCTAAGACTAGGACATATTTTGACACTCTTTGGGTTATTATAGATAGAATGACAAAGTTAGCATACTTCTTACTGGTCAAAACTACTTATAGTACCGAAATTATGCCAAGTTGTATATACAAGAGTTTGTTAGATTGCATGGGGTGCCATTATCTATTATTTTCGAGCGTGATACTCAATTCACTTCTTACTTTTAGAGGTCCTTCCCGAGGTCTTGGTACAAAGGTTAAGCTTAGCATGGCCTTTTATCATCAAACGAATAGACATGCCGAGAGGACTATCCAAACCCCTCAGGATTTGCTTAGAGCTTGTGTGTTGGATTTTAAGGGTAGTTGGGACGAACATATTCGACTTATTGAATTTGCTTACAACAATAGCTACCACTCAAGCATTGATATGACTCCTTTGGAAGATCTTTACTGTAGGCACTGTAGATCCAGGTTTGGGCGGTTTAAAGGAGGGGAAATGGCTTTCTAGGTCTATATTTGTTTATGGAAGACTTGGAGAGGGTGACGTTGATTATGAAGAGATTGAAAATAGACTAAATTAAACAAAAGTCCTAATCTGATATTAGGAGAAGAGATCTTGAGTTGAAGGTTGGTGATTGGGTTTACTTGAAAGGCTCACATATGAAGGGTGTAATTCAATTTGGCAAGAAGGGGAAGTTATGCCTAAGATTTGTGGGTCCTTGTATAGTTTTGATGAGGATTAGTAAGGTTGCTTATGAGTTAGAGTTTCCTAAGAGATGAGTATGGTTCATCCAATTTTCCATGTATCCATGTTGAGGAAGTGTCTGGGTGACTCAAGTGCTATATTATCCTTGGATTTTGTGTGTGTTGTAGAAGATAATTTGGGTTATTAGGAGGTCCCGATGGTGATTTTGGATAGACAATTAAAGAGGTGGAGAAACAAAGATGTAACTTCAGTCAAGGTCTTTTGGAGGAACTAAAAAGTTGAAAGTGCAATATGGGAAGCCGGGGAGGACATGAGAAAGCAATATCCATAGCCATTCCACACTACTCAACCCGACGGTACTAATTTATGTTCCCTATGTGAATTCAAGTCTTAAGTTTTAGCCCTTATGTTATTTGTATGCATTCATATTTATGTTGACAAGTTTATGGTGATTTTGACACTCCTGTTGAGATTTTTTAAAATGATGTTTAAATGCATTTGTTGCATTCATGTTTGGCTAAAATATTCATAATTACTTGTCTTATATATAGGTTTCTTTTATATCTGGGGATGAATGTTACCAAGTTTGGATATTGAAACGCCCTAAAAATGTCTATAATCATAATTTTCATATATCTCAAAATCTGTGTGTGTATCAAAAATCTGACTTCATATTCTTAATCAGGGGATAAAATTGAGTGGAAATGAGTATAACCCTAATTTTAGTGGACCCATATCAAAAAATAATTTTTACAAAATATTCTTATCAAGTGTGCATCAACGACTAGGCCGCGATGTGGACTGGGCACAGAGAAGTACAATTTTTACCTTTGTGTTGGGTCCAGACTAGTACAGGTTTTTCCTTAATTTTTGGTTTTGGCCCAAAGCCCTTGGGGTCATAACTCCATGCCCACTTATGCATGAAAACACATATATATAGCCATTTTTCAGATCTATGTCACTTAAGACCCTCTCAAACCCCTCTCCAAGACTTAACCAAATGTCTCATCCAAATTTCAAAGATTATCAAGCTTAACTTTGGAGCTCAAAGATTCTATTCAGGCTCCAAGTTCTCTTCAATCTCAACTTAAGAAAATCCAAGTTTGAGATATGTGGGTTTTATCCATTAGGTCCTTTCACCCATGGAGTCCAATCTTTCTTTTTTTGAAAATTACATATTTTCAAGTTCTATCATCTACGGGTATCTCTTATTATGGATCATCATAAAAATTTATATTGGGGTTTTGTGAAATGTTGTTTGATTATGCATGTCTATCTATTTCAAGCTTATACTATGAATTTGATTTGCCTATTGAAATTAATTATCTTTTGAGCTATGAAACTATGATCTATTATGAGATTTGATGATGAATTTCAAGATATCTTACTTGACGATTTTACTATATTTTGGTTAGTGGATTTACATTGAGATTTAAATATTATTTTACTCTTGAAATGTGTGATTTTGAATAAGAATTATGAACCCGCCAAGTGTTTGATAAAATGTCCTAACAAGGATTCTCAACTTATTGATGACCTATTACATAGATTATAAGTCAAGTGACTCTATGATGATTAAGGGCTTGTATGTTTGTAACAAATTCATTAAATGTGTTTATGATGTTGTAAGTAGACCATACCTTGTTGGAGCATGACATGACCATTCACCTTATTGGGGGGTGACATGCCCAAACACCTTGTTGAGGGGGTGACATTCCCAATCACCAAGTTGAGGGGTGAGTACCTTGATCACCTTATTGGGGGGTATGACATGCCCAATCACCATGTTGAGGGGTGAATACCTTGATCACCTTGTTGGGGGTGACATATCCATTCCCCATATTGAGGTTTGAGTACTTGATCACCTTGTTGGTAGGTGACATGCCCAATCTCCTTGTTGAGGGGTGGGTACCACAATCACCTTACAAGGGGGGTGATATTACTTGAATTCCAAGAAGTAGTTTCTTGGTCTATGATGATTATGATCTCTTTATAAAAATGTTTTACTTCAGGCATTGATCATGCATGTCATATTGATATTACACTTATCCATTGCTTATGACTATGCATTTTGACTATATTGTCATATGCCTTGTTCTATTGCATCCTACATACTTAGTACATTCAAATATACTAACCCACACTCTATGCCTACATGATGTTACCATATTGGAACCAGAGCACCTCTCGATCATCCTCCATGTGGCTAGTTTCAGCACATTGGAAGAAAAGATTTGGTGAGTCCTCATGCCCAGGGACACTAGCTATGCTACTCTTGCTATTTGATATCTCTTTATGTCGAACACTTGATAATATGAGGGTGACCCCAAAATATATCTAGGCCCCCGATCCAATCTATGTTTAGAGATGTTGTTGGAACATTTGATATAACAAGACCAGGCTCTGCAATTGCCTGCTCCTTTGACACCCGCTCCTATTCCTATTATGACGATTGCGAGAAGCTCGAGTAGGACAAAAGTAAGAAGGAACGGGAAGGCACGTACGGGACGGAAACTTATGCTATGAGATTGAGTCTTGAATGTTTTATGATTTTCAAAGACTTACCTTAGCCTTCTTGTCCTTATTTATATCTATTAGTGTTGATATTTTGCTTCTGCGACCAAAGATGTGTGAACGATATGCTAGGAGGCTTGTTTGGGGTTCCTTTGGCTTGGGTCGTAACAATTTCTTCCCATCTTTAATGTGAGACACACTACCCATAGATATCCTACAAAGTGTGTTGGCTACCACATTAGTCTTGCTCGTATGCTATATTACACCCATATCATAATGTTTTCGAAGCTCCAACCATATCCTTTGCCTTAGATTAAGGTCTGTTTGGCTAAACAAATATTGTAGGCTCTTGTGGTCTATGAACACAACATACATCCATAATGATAATAGTGTCAAATTTTCAATGCAAATACAATCGCTTCAAGGTCAAGATCTATGTTGTGCAGTTCTTTCCATGCACCTTTAATTGCCTTGAGGATAGGCTATGACCTTCCTATGTAGCATTAACACGCATCCTCATCTGAAATGTGAAGAATCACAATAGAAAATAATATCCTTTGGTACCTTTAGGTAAAGTTATGATTGGATCCTAAGTTTGTTAATCTTTCAAGGTTTGGAAACTCTTTTCACAATCATCCATCCACACAAATTTTTCCTTCTTTTAAGTAAACATTGTGAATGACGACGAAATAGCTGAGAAATCCTTAACAAATCATTATAGTACCTAGATAGATAAAAAACCTCCTAATGTCCGAATGAGATAATAGTCTAGGATGATTTCTCACCGAATCCATCTTCTTAGGGCCAAGCTTCATTCCCATATGAGATACCACATGCTCAAGAAATGCCAAATCCTCCCACCAAAATGTACACTTGCTAAATTGTGTAAATAGTTCCATTTCTCTTAAAGTTTGGAGCACAATCCTCAAGTTATCCATGTGCTCTTCCTACTTCAAGAATACACAAATATATTATCTATGAAGGCAACAACAAATGCATCACGATAAGGCTTGACCAACCTATTTATCAGATCAATAAATACTACTGATGTATTAGTCAAATAAAATGACATCACAAAACATTCAAAAAGGCCATAACATATCCAAAGTCATCTTACGAATATCACACTCTCTCACCCTTAGTTGATGATATCCAAATTGGAGATCAATCTTGGAGAAGTATCTAGCCCCTTGCAATTGGTCAGACAAGTTATTTATCCTCTAAAATTGTTACTTGTTCTTTATTGTCACATAGTTTAACTGTCGGTAACTGATCTATCCCAACAATAACATTGAAATCGACCATGGTAAGTTTTATAAGGTTATAAAGAACAACTTTATGCAAGATAGATATGGGGAAATTTTAGTAGATTCTTTAAACAACAACTGGCTCGCCTATTGGATTACAAACTTCAAAAGGGTTCAAGTAAGACTTCAAGACATACATTAAATCTATTTTCAAGGACCGGAGCAATAAAATATAAATTGGCACCCAAATCTCATAATGCATAGACGTCCGAATTAAAAACTTTTAAAATATCGGTGATGATATTTAATGTCTCTTCAACCTCTTATCTATTATGCAAAGCATAGAAATGATTGGTGCATTGAGCATGTAATTACCCCATATAGGACCTAGTCATTATATGGCGAATGAGACAATTGGAGGCACCACACCATGCTATATTTAATATCTCAAGCATTGATTGGCATAAAAACTTAAATATTTGTAGAATAAAAATAGGGAAAGGTCTATAAGACATCATATGACAATTAAAAACCATTAAGTGGCATACATATAGTCCAAACATCATAACATCTAGACTATGGATGGACGAAATCGATATCGGTTGGTTTCCATCAAATAGAAAAGACTCTATACATTAACAACATATAAAGTAAGACACTCTAAAGGCCAAAATATACATCAATATCAACAATTCATAGCAAGAAGGAAAATGGCAGAGGCTAAAACTAAGGTCTCACCACAAAAATGCTAGTCTAGAATGCATAAAAACTAGCCACGAGTTGGGAGAGGAGCACTTGTCCTACATGGTCAAATCATGCAGCAAAAATATGCATTACTACTCTTAGAATGTACTAATTTTGTGAAGTTCAAAGCAAACATGAAATTGTAATGCCATAATTCATAAGTGAATACATATATTCATAGAACAGTAAAGGTAACATGAAAGAGCTTAAGCATGCATAAGGAATAACTCTCAATATGTAAAACAATCATGCATACATGGAACACATATGATGGAATAAATGCATAAATCATAAATCTTATTGTAATGGACCATAACTTACATATATGACCATATGAACTACACATAATCCAACATAATCCCCTATATTTGCACAGGGAGACCACTTGTCAAGTGGAACTCTATCACTTCGCATGCATCATAATATAACATAAATGGCCTTTATGGATCCACTATCCTAGTTTAGAAGGGCTCCTATGGTGGTACATAGTTAGTAGGGAAAAGGGTTGCTTTTACAGTTCCCTTATCGAACCCCACCATGATACCTTATTTGGTGCAAAGTTATCCTACAAAATTCTTTAAATGTAAATTAGTCAAATTATGATACATGGAACCATAAGTAGCAATATTATGAATAGCCCAAACCTAAGGAACGACAAAGTGAGAATTATCCTTTTATCCTGGAGACCTTATTAATAATCTTTTAGGGCAATTTTCAACATGTATTTATCTTTGACATATCATAACTTTAAAACCTTACCTTTATTACCTAATCTTTGTCATAATCATTCAATACTTAATTTGAAACATAGTGGGCTAGTTCATAAATTAAAACATTCAAAAATCATGAAATCATGCATAGTCATAGAAAACATGCTTATTAATAACATGGTTAAACAAACCACACTTCACAACATAAACCCACATCACTGGAGTCAATAACATTAACTTGAAACACATGAGAAGACTTAACAAAACATGATATGGTAACATTAGAAACATGTAGTACTAAAAGATATCATTAAATCATCATTAACATGCATACTAATGACAAGAAATTTAAAGAAAAGGTAAAATACATTATGTACAACTTTGTGGGTGAACGGAGACCTACAAATCAAACTTACTTACCTTAGGTAAGCTTAGGAAGAAGGAATTTGCTATTATGGAATAAATCCTCCTTGAAACCCTAGCCTCCTCAACTTGTTCTTTAAAGAGGAAGATGCCTAAGAGATTTTAAAAATGGAAGAATGAAGTTTGGGAATGAGTAACTAGGACTTTATGGTCTGTTTAAGGGCCTAAATTTTCACCAAAATGATCTAGTTTAGAATTAGAATCGGCATAAATGATAAAATTTCCATTCATTAAAATTGCTAGACTAGAACCATAAAAACCCAGTTATGGGGAATGGATGGAACCACAGACTATAGTCTTAGTTGTCATGTACTCCATTTCTAATCTTTAGAAATTATCTGCCAAACCCTAACCATGATTGCTTTACTAAAAGGTCATTTTTCAATTTAGGAGTCCTTATTGGACTTGTGGAGTCCTTCTACACTTAGCTAAATTTCTCACTTTCTTAGACCTCATCCATGAAGACTATTTATGAGTCGTGAAAAGGGTTATGGTCCGCTCTATTAATTGTGGTCCTCTTTTCAAAAACTCTAAATTTCCTTCATGTTTGGTACACGTACCTATGATATTTTCTGTGGGTCGTGAATACTTCTATGGACCATAAAAGGCTTTGTGGGTCACTCAACACTTAGAGAAACTTATTCCCTTTTGTAAAGTTCATATCCACGAGCGTGGTCTATGGAACACGGTTTTAACTATGGCCTATGGACTTGGCTTTGTGAATTAACCCTGGCCACTTTCAGTCTAACTTTGTCTGCACTTTCTAGGCTCCTAAACTGAGGGTCATTATAGAGCACCTCCTTGAACTTTCGCTCATCGCTCTTGGACTTGAGGCCTGGCACCAACACCTCTATACTCCTTAGCATGATTACAAAGCTTGTTGCACCTATATCATATATCGAACCACCTAAAAACTCACATGGTGACTTTTCCTACACTTCTTACACCTTAAATGAAACGCCCCGAAAAGTATCTGAAAATATGTCCCAAAAATGCCTATAATCATAATTTTTATATATCTCAAAATCTATGCATGACATAGAAAATCCGACTTCATATTCATGATCAGGAGGAAAGATCGAGTGAAAATAGGTATAATCCTGATTTTAAAGCAACCATAGCAAAATTTTGTTTTATAAAATTATGAATAATGGTAAGGACCCATGCCCCTCGTATAAATTAGTGTATTTTGTTGCTACTTTTCCCAGGTTTGGCCTAAGGGTTTGGGGCATTGAGCTGAAGTCTTCCTATGCACAAAAACACTTATATTTAGTCATTTTTCAACCCCATATAATTCAAGACTTTCCCCGAAATCTTATCTAACACCAAGCTAAATATTTCACCTAAATTAAAGTGTCCCAAACTCATTTCTGGATCTCAAGAAATTCATTCAACCTTCAAGTTCTCATTTAAATCTTCTTCAAGGAAATCTCCAAATTTAAGGTATATAGGTTTCAACCATTAGGTCTTTTCACCCATGTTGCCCAACCTTCTTTTTTTATGTAAATTGCATGTTTTCAAGTTGAATTGTCTATGGATATCTCTTACTATGAATTTGATTATAAACCATGTTGGGATTCCATGAAATGTGGACTGTTTAAGCATATTTTGGGCTATGAATCTATGGTCTATTATAAGATTAATGAGGTATTTTAATGTGTTTTGCATGAGGGTGTTACCAAGGGTTGGTGGGCTGATTTATATTAAGCTTTCTCAGATGATTTCACTTTTGAATTGCATGATTTTGAACTAGCATTACACACTAGTCACGTGTTTGATAAAATATCCGATTAAGGATTCTTAAGTTATTGATGATCTATTGCATGGCCTATGAGTAAAGTGACTATATGACGATGAAAGGATTGTATGTATGTTTTGAATTCATGAAAAGTATCTATAGTGTTGCAAGTTGACCATACCTTGTTGAAGGGGTGATATGCCTCAACCATTTTGATGGAGGGAGTTATGCCAATCTACCATGTTGAGAGGTATATACCTTGACAACTTTGATGTGGGATGACATACCCATCTATCATGTGGAGGAATATATACCTTGACCACTTTGATGGGGGGTGACATCCCATCTACCAATTAAAGTGTATATACCTCAATCACCTTCTAAGGGAGTGACATGCCTTTGATTCAAAGAACTAGTTTTCTTAATCTATGGTGATGGCTTCTTCCTACACATGTAATATGTTCAATACAAGCATGTTTTATTTAAAGCATTGATCATACATGCCATGTTGTTAATATATTATCCCTTGCCTATGTCTATGCATTTTGACTATATTGCCTATCTCTTGTTGCATTGCATCCTACATACTTAGTACATTCAAATGTACTAACGCATACTCTATGGATACATGATTTTACAATGTAGGAACTTGAGCTCATCATGATAATCATCCACGTGGTTCATTTTTAGACATCTTGAAGATAAGATTTGGTGAGTCCTTAAGTTCAGGTACACTAGCTACGCTATTCATACTTATGTTATTTTTTTATGTTGAACTCTTGATAATATGAGGGTGAGCCCGAATAGTGTCTTGGCCCCTGCCCTATCTATGTTAGAGGTGTTGTTGGATAAGTGATGTAATTATACTTGACCTTTAACTATTCTATGATTTGTGCTATTACAGACTTTTCTTAGTCCCTTTATCCTTATTTGTTCTCTCTCGTTGTTATTTAATTGCTTTTGCGACTAAGGATGTGTAAATTATATACTAAGAGGCTTGTTTGGGGTCCTTTGATTTCCCATTTGATGTGTCATGTCTAGGCCCTTGGCTTTAGTTGTGACAAACTTGGTATCAAAGCACTAGGTTGTTAATGGTCCTCAACATCCTACACACTACATCAATTAGAGTCTTATTCATGGTTGTGAAGTGCACCACAACTTTGAGCAAGTGGCTATGAGGCATTTTAGGAAATGTTTCCCTTATTCATGGTCAAGATCATGCTGTAGAAGTTAAGGTAAGGTTTTTCCCCTAACAAATGTTCTTTGTTATGCTAGATCATGCCTATTCCAAGAGGACGACTAAGCAGATCTCGTTCACCCTAGGAGCAACTGGGCCTTGCCGCTCCTCAAGCTCTTCAAGATGGAGGAGTGGCCCATGAAGAGTTTTGAGATGCTATTACAATGCTAACCCATGACATTACTAATCAAATCAACAAAGGGACCTAAGCCCCTCATGTTCCTACTCTGACCTCAAGTTTGAGTAAATTTACTCAGATGAACCCATCGAAGTTCCATGGGTCTAAAATGGATGAGGATCCTCAAGAATTTATCGATAATGTCTATAAAGTGTTGTCTGTTATGTGGAATAACTTGGAGGAGAAAGCAGAGTTGGCGGCCTAGCAACTCAAAAGGGTGGCCCAAATATGGTCTACCTTATGGAAAGTGGAGAAAAGGCACAACAATGTGATGGGAGGAGTTTAAGGCGACATTTCTCAATCAGTTCTTCCCTCTTGAGGTAAGGGAGGTCAAAATAATAGAATTTATGAATCTAAAGCAAGGGTCAATAAGTGTGAGGGAGTATTCCCTCAATTTCAATTAACTCTCCAAATATGCTCCACAATTAGTTACAGAGCAAAGGTCTAGGATGAATAAGTTTGTGATAGGTATGCCCAACTTCGTTAATGGAAAATGCCATGCTGCCATTCTGATAGGTGATATAGACTTGTTCTGCCTCATGACTTATACCAGACAATTAGAGTGGGGAATGTTGAGAAAGAGGAGAATAGGTGAAGCCAAGAAGTCCTATTTTGAAATTAGATTCCAAAGTCCCAAGGATGGTTGGTTTCATCAAGGCCAAGGGTCTTCTAATGCTCCTAATAGAAGGTTTGCTAATGACAACCCAAGGGTCAAAGGTAGTGGTAGTGTGGTGCTTGATCCTATATGCCCAAGATATGGTAGGGGTAACAATGGTCCATGTTTGAAGGTTATTAATGTTTATTATGGGTATGGTGAAGTAGGTCATAAGGTGATCGATTGACCTTGTAATCGCAACAAGGAGAGAGATGACAGTCCATAAGGCCAAAATACATTTATAGGCCCTAAGAGAAGAGGAGGTCGACAAGGGGGTGCTCCAAGGGAAAATCGGTTCTATGCTCTTTAAGGTAGACAAGGGGTCGATGAGGTGCCCATGTCGTCACTAGTATGTTAAAAGTCTTTGATCTTGATGTGTATACATTGATAGACCCGAGTGCCACTCTTCCTTTCGTTACTCCTTTTGATACCAAAAGGTTTCATGTTAAACCAAATTGTTGTGTGAGCGATATGAGGTGTGTACTCTCATTAGTGCATCTATTATTGCTTGAAGGGTATATAGAAGTTGTCCCTTTTTTATTTTGCATAAAATGTTGCCTTGTGATTTTGTTGAGTTGGATATGGTGCATTTTGATGTCATTCTTGGGATGGATTGGTTTCATGCATATTATACCTCTATTAATTGTAGACCTCGTAGGACCAAAATCTAATTCCCTAATTAACCTATCCTTGAGTAGAAGAGTCACAATGTTGTGGTCAAGGGTAGATTCATTTCTTGCATTAAATCTCAAAAGTTGATTTCCAAGGGTTGTCTCTATCATCTTTTGAGGGTTAGGGATGTTCAGTCCAAAGTACTTGTTATAGAGTCGGTTCAGGTGGTTAATAAGTTCCTTGATATCTTTTCTAGTGAGCTTCTCAGTGTTCCTCTCGCAAGGGAAGATGATTTTGGTATAGACCTTCTTCCCAACACTCAACCTATTTCTATTCCCCCTTACCATATGGCCTTGGCGTAATTGAAGGAGATGAATGAGCAATTAAAGGATTTGTTGGAGGAGGGTTTTACAAGCCCTAGCCAATCACCTTGGCATACACTGGTGTTGTTTGTGAAGCTGAAGGATGTTACTCTTAGAATGTGCATTGATAACCAACAACTTATTAAGGTCACCATATAGAATAAGTATCCTCTACCAAGGATGAATGATCTTTTTGACCAACTTCAAGGGGCTAGTCACTTCTCTAAGATTGATCTTCGGTTCGGGTATCACTAAGTTAAACAGAGGGAGTGTGACATTCCCAAGACAACCTTCTAAACTAGGTATGGTGGCCATTAGTTTGTGGTTATGTCTTTTGGGTTGACCAATGCACCTACTATCTTCATGGATCTTATGAATAGGGTCTTTAAACCCTACCTTGATTTGTTTGTTGTGGTATTTATAGATGATATCTTGATCTATTCCCATAGTGAGGAGGAGCATGTGAATCACTTGAGGGTTGTGTTGCAAATCTTGAGCGAGGAGAAGTTGTATGCCAAATATGAAAAATGTGAATTTTGGTCAAAAGTGGTTGCCTTTATAGGTCATATGGTGTCAGGTGATGGTATTAAGGTGGATCCTAAGAATACAGAGGTGATTAGAAATTGTCCAAGACTTTTGACCCCATCAGATATTAGAAGTTCCTTGGGTTTGGAGGGTTATTACCGGAGGTGTGTTAGTGGGTTCTCTTCTATTGCTTCACCCATGACTAACATGACCCAAAAGAAGGCAAAATTTGTGTAGACCGATGATTGTGAAAAGAGTTTCCAAACTTTGAAAGATAAGCTTGTCTTTGTTCCCTTCTTGTCTTTATTGGAAGGGTTGGAAGGGTTTGTTGTATATTATGATGCCTCAAGAATTAGTTTATGTTGTGTTTTGATCCAAAATGGTAAGGTGATGTCTTATGACTCTTGAAAACTTAAGGTACTTGAAAATAATTATCATACCCATGATCAAGAATTGGCTGCTGTGGTACTTGCTTGGAAGATTTGGCGTCACTACTTATATTGGTTTTAAGTTGAGGTGTTTATAAATAATAAGAGTCTCCAATATGTGTTCACCGAAAAGGATCTCAACTTTAGACAATGAAGGTTGTTAGAGCTCCTCAAAGATTATGATATAAGTGTACATTATCACCCCAGTAAGGCCAATATTGTGGCCCATGCACTAAGTAGGGTGTCTATGGGTAGCCTCGCTCATGTAATAATGGTGGCAAAGAGGTGGCTAGAGAGGTTCATCAGTTAGATAGATTAGGGGTTAGGTTATAAGAGGTTGATAATGGTGGTATAGCGATTGTTGATGGTTCTAAATCTTAATTGATTAAGCAGGTAAAGGCGAAGCAAGATCTTAACCCCACATTGTTAGAGTTCAAGGCCTTGGTGAGAAATCGAAAGGTGGAGGTTTTCTCCCAAGGTGGAAATGGGTCACTTAGGTACCAAGGTAGGTTGTGCATACCTAATATTGATGACTTAAGAAAAAAGATTTTAGATGAGGCTCATATTTCTTCCTATTCTATTCACCCCAGTTCTAAAAAGATGTATAAAGATTTGGGCAAAGTGTTTTGGTAGGGTGGTATGAAGAGAGATATTGCTAAGTTTAAATTCGATTGTCATAATTGCCAACAAGTGAAAGCCAAGCATCAAAGGCTAGGTGGCCTATCCCAAGATATAAAGATTCCTAGTTTGAAGTGGGAGGAAATTAACATGGATTTTGTGATTGGGTTGCTAAGACTAGAAAGCATTTTGATTCTATTTGGGTTGTGGTTGATAGAATCACAAATTCGCCTATTTACCTATCGGTCAAAGCCACTTATTGTGATAAAGATTATCCCAAATTGTATATTCATGAGTTGATTAGATCGCATGGGGTGGCTTTGTCCATCATAGATCATGGTGCTCAATTCACTTCTCACTTTTAGAGGTCATTCTAAAGAGGTCATGGTACCAAGGTAAAGCTTAGTATGACCTGTCACCCTTAAATGGATGGCCAAGCTGAAAGAATTATCCAAACTCTTGAGGATATGCTTAGAGCTTGTCTTTTGGAATTTAAGGGTAGTTGAGATTAAAACCTTCCACTCATTGAGCTTTCTTACAACAATACCTATCATTCAAACATTGGTATGACTCCTTTTGAGGTTCTCTATGGTAGACGTTGTATGTCCCTGGTTGGATGGCTTGAGGTAAAGAAGGTGGATTTGTTAGGACCGAATTTAGTTATGGAGGCCATGGAGAAGGTGAGGATGATAAGCGAAAGATTGAAAATAGCCCAAAGTAGATAAAAAGTCCTATGCCCTTGTGAAGAGAAGGAATCATGAATTTAAGGTTCGTGATTAGGTCTATTTGAAGGTCTCACCTATGAAGGGTGCAGTTTGTTTTGGTAAAAAGGATAAATTAATTCCAAGATTTATTGGTCCTTATAGAGTGTTGAGGAGGATTGGTAAGATGGCCTATGAGTTGGAGTTGACTAATGATATGAATATAGTCCATCAGGACTTCTATGGCTCTATGCTGAGAAAGCGTGTGGGTGACCCAAGTGCTATTGTGACTTTAGATATTGTGGGTGTTTTTGAAGACAATTTGACTTATGAAGAGGTAAGGGTAGAAATTTTGGATAGACAAGTAAAGAGGTTGAGAACAAGGATGTAGCTTCCATCAAGGTTCTTTGGAGAAACCAACAAGTTGAAAGTGCCACATGGGAAGCCAAGGCTATGCGATATCCGTATCTCTTCCATTCTACTCAAGCCTAAGCCACTAATTTAGGTTCCCTACATTATTTCAAGTCTTAAGTTTTAGCCTTTATGTCATTTGCATGCATTCATATTTATGTTAACAAGTTTGTAGTATTTACGACCTTTATGTTGAGATTTTTAAAATGGGGTTTAAGTGCATTGTCGCATTCATCAATTAGGCTGAAATTGTCTTAGTTACTTCTCTTATGTACGTTTCTTTTACATTTGGGGATGAATTTTCCCAAGGGAGAGATATTTAAAAGCCCCCAAAAGTGCCCACAAATGTGCCTAAAAAATGTACATAATTGTAATCTCCATATATGTCAAATCTATGTATGATATTGTAAATTCGACTTCATATTCATGATCAGGGGAAAATATTGAGTGGGAAAATGGTATAGCCATGATTTTAGAGCAACAATAAAAAAATTTTTTGTTCCAAAAATTTCGAAAAACAACAAGGATCCACACCCCTGGTGTGCCGCGACTATGCCATATCAGTGTATTTTATTGCAAGTTTTTCCAGTTTTGGGATAAGTCATTGGGAACTTGGGCCTAATCCTTCCAAAGCATGAAAGCACCTATGCTTAGTCATTTGTCAACCCCATATCATTCAACACATTTCCCAAGACCCTTTCTATCAATTAGCCAAATATTTCACTTAAATTCAAGTGTCGTAACCTCATTTTCGGATCTCCAGAAATTTATTCAAGCTTCAAGTTCATATTCAACTCTTCTTCTATGAAATCTCCAACTTTGAGGTACGTCGGTTTCAACCATTGGGTCCTTTCAGCTGTGGTGCCCAACCTTCTTTTTTAATGTAAATTGCATGTTTTCAAGTTGATTATAAACCATGTTGGGACTTCATGAAATGTGGATTGTTTAAGCATGTTTTGAGCTATGGTCTATTATGACACTTGATGAGGGGTTTCAATGTATTTTGCATGAGGGTGTTATCAAGGGTTGATGGGTTGATTTTCAGTAAGCTTTGTAATAAGATTTCACTCTTGAATTGCATGATTTTTAACTAGCATTACACGCCCACCAAGTGTTTGACAAAATATTCAGTTAAAGATTCTTAAGTTATTGATGATCTTTTAAATGGCCTATGAGTCAAGTGACAATATGATGATGAAAGGATTGTATGTATGTATTGAGTTCCTGAAAAGTGTCTATAGTATTGCAGGTTGACTACACCTTGTTGAAGGGGTGATATGCCTCAACCACTTTGAGGGTGGGGGGGGGTGTTATGCCCATCTACCATGTTGAGGGGTATCTACCTTGACCAATTTAATAGGGGGTTGACATGCCCATCTACAATTTTGAGGGGTATATACCTTGACCACTTTGATGGGGGTGACATGACCTTCTATAATTTTGAGGGGTATATACATTGACCAATATGATGGGGTTGATATGTCATCTACGAATTGAAAGGTATATACCTCAATCACCTTCCAAGGGGGTGACATGCCTTGGATTCGAAGCACTAGTTTGCTTGATCTATGATGATGGTCTCTTCCTACACATGTAATATGTTCTACACAAGCATGTTTTACTTTAAGCATTGATCATGCATGCCATGTTGTTATTCTACTATCCCTTGCCTATGTTTATGCATTTTGACTATGTTGCCTATCTCTTATTGGATTGCATACCTAATACTTAGTATATACAAATGTACTAATACATACTCTATCCCTACCTGATGTTACCTTGTAGGAACTAGAGCTCCTCATGATCATCCTCCATGTGGTTTGTTTTTGGACATCATGAAGATAAGCTTTGGTGAGTCCTCAAGTACGGGGACACTAGCTATGCTGTTCTTGCTTATTGTTTTTGTTTATGTTGAACTCTTGATACTGTGAGGGTGAGCCAAGAGAGTTTCTTCGCCCCCACCCTTTCTATGCTAGAGGTGTTGTTGGACAAGTGAAGTAATTATGCTTAAGCTTTGACTCTTCCATGATTTGTGCTATTAAAGTCTTCCCTTAGTCCCTTTATCCTTATTTATACTCTCTTGTTGTTGTTTAATTGCTTCCATAACCAAGGGGATGTAAATAATATGCTAACAGGCTTGTTTAGGGTCCCTTCGGGTTTTCATTCTCCATATTATGTCTAGGCCCTAGGCTTGTATCATGACAATAAAGTATCTTGGGAACTTGGACTCCCTTGAAACTTTGGATGAACCTTGGAGGAGCAACATTGGTTGGACCTTTATCAACTTGATTTTGTCGATTCTAAAACTCTCCATGTACACCATTTTTGACCTTTTAGTGGGAGAATTCACCACCCTCAATTTGATCCCTCTTGGACTCTCTAGCATGGTTTCTCAATGACTCATCTTCAACTTTCTTTGCATAAATCATAAGTTAGGAATATCAATTTCCTTCACGAGCATGGAGGTCTTACACTTCTTAGAAACCAAATTTGATAAACTACAAGTGAACTTTCTCATTCTTGCCTTTAGATCAACAACCATGAATATTGCATACTTTGACAATTTAGTGTACTTGAGTGAATGCTCCTTCACACTTTTGTTATCTTGGCGGAGGTTGATGAACTCTTGGACATTGGGTTCCCTCAACTTTAATGAGAAAAACTAGTCTAAGAAGCCACTCTCGAACTCTTCTCAAGTAATTGGTCCTAATTCTTCACCCCTCTGATCTACCCATTGGTCATACCATACTTAACCCTTGAGTTAATAGGACACAATCTTGGTCTTTGCATTTGATGGTACCCCTATAATTACCATAATCCAATAAGCCCTATCTAGAAACTCCGGCAGCTTCTCATCTACCTTAGAGCTATGATACTTGGGTGGATTTATCCACATAAAGTCCCAGGTCTTAGTAGCTGGGGTAGGCATTTGAGGCGAAAGCACAATCTCCTAGTTGACTTTGTTGGCCATAACATGAGCAAACATGGTGAAAATCGCTAGAAATTCTGCATAAGAAACCCCATTCTCTTGTGGAGCTGGAGGAACTTGTTACTCATTCATATATCTTAGTGGAGGTACTCTTCTTAGATGCATGATGTAAAAAACTACAAAAAATAATCCTTAAAATTAAAGAAATCTTAAGGGAACTCTAAGTCACGACATGATTCATGACAAAATAGGAAATTTTCCTTAACGCCCCATGGCTCATTCATAGTTGTGGTATTACAACCCAAGCCTAGGGCCTAGGTGTGACATGGAGAATGAGATACACGAAGGCACGCAAAATAAGCCTCATAGAATACATACATCCTTGGTTGAGAAACATCGTTGACCATTAATAAGTAGTACTAAGGGAATTACAAACTGAGGACGCACTTTATGTGACAAGGGGTAATGAATGTTCACAAATTAGTCACAACAAGTGAATCTAAGGGGAAGGCATATGTGACACAATTTATGGGAAGTATGGACTTAGGAAATTCACCACTTTGCTAATATAATCACAAGCAATAACATACACATGATAGGGACTAAGGGCAGTTCTCCATAGGTACAAAGCCTCGCATGATTTATACATAATATGTCATCCAACAATACTTCTAATCATAGATGGGATACGGGCAACGACATACCTCGGGCTCACCGTCAAAAATAAATAACAAAAGTAGCAATGCCATAACATATGTCTATATATAGAAAATTGATTTTGCCCTTAAAATGGATGACTCAGCACAAGCAAATATTTCACCAATGGTACTATCCACAAGGAGGTGGATGAGGAAGAGCTCTGTTCCCTACATAGTTAGATCAAGTAGGCAAAAACTATGCTCTAGTATATTGAATATGCGAAGTATGTGGGATTCAATGCAATAAGGAAATCATAAGTCATATTGAAGATGCATAATCATAAACGAAGGCAATAAGCTCAGTATGACACAAATGATCAATAGCTTAGTTAAAAACATGCATAGAAGGTAAGACATAATTTCATACCATAGCATAGCATATACATATGTGGGAGGGGACCTTAAATGACATTAAGACCATGCCATCTACTACATGGAATCTCAATATTTCCTCCACACCATAAAAAGGAGTGCTCTACTTGCAAAGGTAAACCACACCCTCACCTTATGGCCTCACTTTTTAGGTGGGTGTTTCATGACCTAACGGGATCCACTAATGGATGCCCATTGAGGGAAATAATGATAACATATGGTGGCACATAGTTAAGAAAGTCAAGAATTTATATAAGGACCCCTTGGGTTGAGCTCCCATCTTAAACCATATTTGGTTCTAAGCCTAGTCTCATGGAATGTATAACATAAACATAATCATGTCATGCATGAGCTTGTATATCATGATATCATAATAGTAGCTCAATAAAATCCATGACCCATTTAAGTGAGCATTTCCTTCCACAAGAGGGTGTATCATGACATCATAAAAGGGATTCATAATCTTGCATAATATTTATAGAATTTCCAAGGATTCATAGCATACTTGATAGTCCTTAATCATTCATAATATTCATGACTTGCTTAACTTGCAATAAAACCTCCCATTAAAATAAGATGTTTCATCATATAATCTTCATTCCAAAACGTGATGGGTTTATACATGTGGACTCAAAATAATAAAGTTCAAGAGTAATGTCCATTAATAAGGTAAACATGACCATCAAAAACCATTTCAAACAACCTACCATAATCATTGAGATATTCTATGTTAGAGAATTATAAGATTCAACTTATAAACCATAAATTACATAGCATTTCATAGTATCACAACATACATAGCTTAAAAGTCTTAAAGAATTTCATGTCCATCTCCCCCAGGTGCATGGGTGGTAAAGCACTCTTCATTGATCGAGTCGAAAACCCTCCATATAAATTTGTTCATTCTTGCCTGGGATCGATAACCAATTGAGAAGCATACTTTGAGAGCTAGAATTTGAGGAAATAATTCCTTACAATCCTGGAGCCTTTTTGGATGTTCATGAATTCCATCAAATTTGCCTCCCTTAGTTCAATGGGGAATAAGAATTCAAGGAAGGCCGCTTTGAATTCCTCCCAAGAAGTAGACTCATCATCATCCCTTTCTATCTTCCATTAGGTGAACAAAATTTGTGCAAGTCCTTTTAGATGATAGGCCACAAGTTCTACTTTCTCCTCTAATATTATCCCCATAATATTTAAGATAGTGTACACCTCATCAATAAATTTTGGGGATCTTCCTCCACTTTTGAGACATGGAACTCTAAAGGATTCATTTTAGTGAAGTCCCTCACCCATGAGAGGAGAAGGAGCATGAGGAGATTAGACTCCTTGGTTACTTGGTTGCCTACGACTTGTGCCAACTATAAGGACCCTCAAGTTGGGAGGCTGAGAAGTGTGAAAAATTTGGACTAGAAAGTTCAGGGTCATTTCATGAGCCTAGTTAACGGCCCATAGTTTAAGCTATGAGCCATAGATTAGGCTAGTGGATAGAGGCCACAGTAAGTTGGAAATCTATAAGTGTTGAAGGTGTACACGAGGGTATTCTAAAGCTTATGGAATAGGATGCAGCCTATAGAATGTGGTCCTAGGTGAAAACCCTGAGATAAAGGAAATTTTGAGTTTCTTAAAATGGAATCAAGATTATAAGGTGGCCCGTGTTCCTATTTATGCTACTTGATTTGTGTTTATTGATGAGGAGTAGGGAAAATGAAAAATTGGCTAAGTGTGGAGGAGTTCCATGAGATGTCCCATGACTTATGGATCTATCTACAACCTATAGCTATGTTTCAAAGAATGGGTAGTCGGTAACCAAACTCTGAAGATGGCAAAAGGAGAACAAGACGAGTCAAACCACAAGTCATTAGTTAGTCTATAACCCATAATTGGTGTTTTGTAGTCTAAGTTTGATAGTTTTAAAGTAATTACCCAACCTAGCAGCCAAGTCATAACACGGCGAGTGAGACACCCGAAGGTACCTCACCCAAGCCATCTTACATATCATAAGCATTCATAGGCATAAAATGTTAATGTGAAATTGATAACTAGGGGAAACTAGTCTAAAGGCCACAACTTAAAAATCATAAAGGAGTATAAGAACTAGATACCATTATAACATTTTTCCACAATACCTCTAACATAAACATGGCGGGGTCTAAGATAGGTTCAAGCTCACCCTCAAATATATAAACAACAAAACAAATATAAAACTAAAAACTAGAATGCCTTATATATCAATATAGAATGAAAACTAGGCTATTGTCCTTGAACTAGAGGATTCACCAAGTCTCGTCTTTAATAATCCAAAGCTAGCTATGTGGAAGATATCGAGGAGCACTAGTCCCTACCTGGTTAAATCATGTAGGCATAAAATTATGCATCAGTACTTTGAATGTACTGCCATGAAGGTATGCAATGCATGGCATGGATATAATGATGAAATGATTCATGCTAAGTCTCGTACTAAAAATCATACATTTAAAAGGGCATAAGTAAGATAATCGAGCCAATATCATTTAGATATAAAAAAACTTTAGAAAGAACATAATAGGATGCATGGATGAACATAGTTGTGAATCAGAAAATCATATAAAATTGGAACATACATATTGGTGTGATCATTTAGACATTTTACTCTCATCATACAATTTGAAATAATGCACATGAGAAATAACAAACTAACTCTTAATTGAATACATGATGAGTCACATAAACTTAAATTAGTGAGAAAATACATGTTCCTATGGATAATTAAAATATTAATATCATTGGGTTAACAACACATCACTTTACATAAAAGACTATTTTATTATAGAAGAAACATTTGTAATGATAATGGAGACCACCTTATACACTTGTAGACATAGCCATATACCTTTAGGGGAAATACCATTTAAACTTATGAAACAATAGGTCATAGGAGCTATGAAACATCTTTGAACATAATATGAAGGAACCATCATAAATCACCATAAATGGCAAGCTTGGGAACATGAGGAGAACGTGAACGTATATGACAACACCCTTTCACCAACATAAATCATATGTTAACCATGTATTCCTGATGTTTTCCCTACACCAGAAGAAATGACGGAGACCATTTTTCTAGTTGACTTACTATGATCCTAAGTAGATCCACCAAAGCATTGCTATTGAGCAACCTCTAGTATCGGTTGGACAAGAAATCAGCCTCTACTAGCGGGTGATTCACATTTTCTATGGTGGGACGTAGTAATGGAATAATGAGATTCTATTAATCATCTAGTCACAACCTAAGTCTATGGCCTAGAGATGACATCATAAATGGGAACCTGAAGGGACCCCAAACAAGCCTCATAGCATATCAATTACACATCCTTGGTCGCAAAAACAACTAAACAAGAAGAGAGTAGAAATAAGGACAAAGGGGCTTAGGGAAGTTTTAGATAACCATAAGAAAAAAAGAGTCAAGAACATAGCATAATTATATCAATTGTCCAATAACACCTCTAAACATAGACTTGAGTGGGGGCCAAGACAGTTTTCGTACTCACCCTCATAGTATCATGAATTCAACATTAAAAAATGACCTAAGCAAGAGTAGTATAGTAAATGTCCCTTAAATTGAGGACTCACCAAAGCTTATTTTAAGATATCAGAACTAGCTATGTGGAGGGTGATCGTGAGGAGCTCCGAATCCCATATGGTAACATCATTTAGTCATAGAGTATGCGCTAGTACATTTGAATATACTAAGTATGTAGGATAAAATGCAACAAGACGTAAGTTAATATAAACAAAATGAATAATAATAGGCAATAAATAAACATAATCTCAACATGACATGCATGATCAAAATTTGAATCAAACCATGCTTGTAAATCATTCAACTTGCATAGATCATAACATATGTGTGGGAAGAGACCTCAACTTAGAATGAATAAGACCAAGTGAGCTACAACTTGGAATCTTGATGATTACCCCTCACAAGTAAAGAGGTGATGTACTTACCAAGGTAAACCATACTCCACCTTACATGAGCTCATCCCATATTAGAGAAATAACCTTTTTTATAGGAGCCCATCACATTTTGGAAAGTATTTTGTGAGAAACTTCACCTTGTGGTATCCCCTCCTATTTCGGGAAGAACTTCAAGAGAAAGTGTACAAAAGAGATCCACTAGTATAGCAAAGGTATAACATATATTATATTCGCACATAGTTCATGGAAAGAGAGAAAATCCTACAAACATCGGTGCTCAGTGTAATACCACGGAATACTTATAATAATAATATATTAATGACTTTCAATAAACATGGAATTATGACATGATTAGATATAACATACTTGACCTCTAATGGTGAGCCTATCTTGAAACATAATAATAGATCATCATCAAATATTACCCTTGCATTAATATTAAAGGCTCACATGAGGTAAAATCTTTGAAAATAGGGCTTATCTTCATACTTGCATAATCATAGGTAATTTAATGAATTCACAACATACTTGATAGCCCATATTCACCGTGAAGTCCCTTGACTTGTAAAACATGCACATGTCTTGAAAATTCTTAACTTGACATTTATCAAACACTTGGTGAATGTGTCATGCTTGTTCAAAATCATGCAATTCAAGAGTGAAATCATATGAGAAAATTCAATAAAATCTAACCCATCAACATATTGCAAAACCCTCATGTGAAATACATTGAAATCCATCATTAAATCTCATAATAGATCATAGTTTCATAGCCTAAAACATATAAGTCTCAATAGACAAAACCAACTTATAGTATAAGCTTGAGATAGATAAAGATGCATATTTAATCAACATTTCATAAGACCCCAACATATATCATGCTTATAATCCATAACAAAATATACCCATAGATATCATAACTTGAAAACATACAATTTAATAAGATAGGGAGATTGGGAACCGTGGGTGAAAGGACCCAATGGTTGAAACCCACATACCACAACTTTAGGGATTTCTTTGATGAAGATTTAAATGAGAACTTGAAGCTTGAATGAGGTTCTTGAGACCCGAAATGAGTTTGGGACACTTGTATTTGGGTGAAATATTTGGCTAAGTGTTAGAGAGGGTTTTGGGAATGTCTTGAAAGATATGTGATTGAAAAATGACTAAGTATAGGTGGTTTTATGCATATAAGGGCATTGGGGAAAAGACCCTAGTGTTTTAGGCTAAGACTGAAAATTAAGGAGGTCATCACACTGCTCCACAACAGGTTTGTGTCAAAGAGCCAATGCGAACTGCCACTAGAAATTGAAAAGTTGGCAAAAATGAAATTTCGCTACGGGTCCTCTAAAATCAAGGTTATACCTATTTCTCACTCAATTTTTCCCCCGATCAAGAATATGATGTCCACTTTTTTATGTCATGCATGGATTTTGAGATATATCGAAATTATGATTATGGGCATTTTCAAGGCACATTTTTTAGCACTTTTTTGGGGCATTTCAATATCTCCCCCTTGGGAACATTCATCCAGGAATGTCAAGTTTATGTACATGAAAAGATTAGTCATGAAGAAATCAGCCCAATAAGAATGCAACAATGCACTTAAACACTATTTTCAAAAATCTCAACATAAGCATTAAAATTACCATAAACCTGTCAAAATAAACATGAATGCATGCAAATGACATAAGAACTGATACATAAGACTTGAAATCATATAGGGGAACTTAAATTAATACCTTAGTCTTGAGTAGAGTGGAAGAGATATGGATATTGCTTTTGCATGTCTGTTTCAGCTTCCCATATGGCACTTTCAACTTGTTGATTCCTTCAAACGACTTTGAGGGAAGCTATATTCTTGTTTCTCAACTTCTTCACTTGTCTATCCAAAATTTCTACCAGAACATCCTCATAAGTCAAATTATCTTTTACCACACCCACAACATACAAAGGTGCCACAACATTCGGATTACCTACACACTTTTTCAATATAGATAAATGCAAACTGGATGAATGATATATATATATATATATATATATATATCAATGGGCAACTCAAAATCATAGGCTATCTTACCAATCCTCCTCAACACCCTATAAGGAACCATAAACCTTGGACTTAATTTACCTCTCTTACCAAAACAGACCACATCCTTCGTGCGTGAGACCTTCAAATAGACCTAATCACAAACCTTATGTTTAAGATCCCTTCTCCTCACATCAAAATAGGACTTTTGTCGACTTTGGGCTATTTTCAATGTCTCACTTATCAACCTCGCCTTCTCTAATGCCTCATGACCAAATCTAGACCTAACAAAGCCATTTCCAACACTTCAAACTACCAAACTAGTGATTTACATCGCCTACCATAAAAAACATCAAAAGGAGACATACCAATGCTTGAATGATAGTTATTGTTGTAAGCAAATTCAATGTAGTGACGATGATCATCCCAAAATCCTTAAAATCCAAAACATAAGCCCTAAGCTTATCCTCAAGAGTTAGGATAGTCCTTTTGGCTTGGCCATCCATTTGAGGGTGAAAGATTGTACTAAGCTTTAACTTGGTACCAAGACCCCTTTGGAAGGATCTGCAAAAGTGAGAAGTGAATTGATCACCACGATCCAATATGATAGGCAAAGGTAGCCCATGTAATCTAACCAACTCATGAATGTAAAATTTAGCATAATCTTTGGCACCATAAGTAGTCATAACTGGTGGGCAATGAGCCAACTTGGTCATTCTATCAACCTCAACCAAGATAGAATCAAAAGGCTTCCTAGTCTTAGGCAACCCAACCACGAAGGCCATGTTAATCTCCTCCCACTTCCAAGTAGGAATCTCTATAACTTGGGCTAGGCCACCCGACCTTTGATGCTCGGCTTTCACTTGTTGCTAATTATAGCAACTAGATACAAAGTTAGAAATATCTCTCTTTTCACCACCCCACCAATATACTTCTCTCAAATCTTTGTACTTCTTTGTAAAAATGGGATGAATAGAATAGGATGAATTATGAGCCTTATTTAAAATCTTCTTCCTTAAGTTATCAACATAAGGCACACAGAATTTACCTTGGTACCTGAGGGCATCATCTACCACTTGGGAGAAAACCTCCCCCTTACCATCTCTCACAAATGCTTTCAACTCTAACAATGCGGGTTCAAGATCTTGCTTTGCCTTCACCTCTTCAATCAAGGAAGATTTAGAACCATCAATAACTACCACACCACCATTATCTATTTCTTCCAACCTAAACCCTAATCTAGCCAACCGATGGACCTCTCTAGAAACCTCTTTGCCACCATCATCCACATGTGCTAGGCTACCCATAGACACCCTACGTAGAGCATAGACCACAACATTAGCCTTACAAGGGTGAAAATGCATACTCATATTATAATCCTTAAAAATCTCTAACCTCCTTCTTTGTCTCAAGTTGAAATCATTTTGGGTGAACACCTATTGCAGATTCTTATGATGAGTGAACCTATCAACATGAACCCCATAAAAGTAATAACACAAAATTTTTAAAGAAAATACCACGGCGGCTAATTCAAGATCATGGGTAGAATAGTTTTTTTTGTGCACCTTAAGTTGTCTAGAGGAATAAGTTATGACCATACCATTCTGCATCAAAACACAACCCAAACCAATTTGTGAGGTATCAGAATACACAATAAACCCTTCCAACCCTTTTGGGAGAGAGAAGATAGGAGCGTAGACAAGCTTATCTTTCAAAGTTTTGAAACTCTTTTCACAATCATTAATCCATATAAATTTTTCCTTCTTTTGGGTTAACATAGTCATGGGAGAAGCAATAGAAGAGAAAACATCTACAAACCTCTTTTAAAAACCAGCCAAACCCAAGAAACATCTAATGTCTAATGGGGTCAAAGGTCTAGGATAATTTTTAATCACTGTCGTCTTCTTAGGATCCACTTTGATATTATCACCTTACATGACATGACCTAGGAAAGCAACCTTATTCAACCAAAACTCATATTTTTCATACTTAGCATATAACTTCTCCTTCCTCAAGACTTGTAACACCACCCTAAGCTGATGCACATGCTCCTCCTTACTATGGGAATAGATCAATATACCATCAATAAATACCACCACAAACAAATAAAGGTATGATTTAAAGACCCTATTCATAAGATCTATGAAGATCGTTGGTGCTTTGGACAACCCGAAGGAAATAACCATAAACTCACAATGCCCATACATAGTATGGAAGGCCCACTTAGGAATGTCACACTCCCTTCCTTTCACGTAGTGATACCCAGACTGAACTTCAATCCTAGAGAAGTGACTAGCCCCTTAAAGTTTATAAAAAAGGTCATCAATGCTTGGTAGAGGGTACTTATTCTTTATGGTGACTCTATTAAGTTGTCTATAGTCCATGTACATTCTAAGAGTACCATTCTTCACCTTCAGAAACAACACCTATGCACCCCAAGGACATTAGTTAGGCCTAATAAAACCTTTCTCCAACAAATCTCTCAATTTCTCCTTCAACTACTTTAACTCCGCTAGGGCCATACGATAAGGGGCAATAAAAATGGGTTGAGTATCGTGAAAGAGGTCTATACCAAAATATATTTCCCTTTTCGGGAGGAACAATAGGAAGCTCATTAGGAAAGACATCAATAAACTCATTAACCTCCAGAACCGACTCTATAGGAAGGACTTTGTACTGAATATCCCTAACCCTCATATGATGATAGAGGCACCCCTTAGAAATCAACCTTTGGGCTTAAATGTAAAAAATAAATCTACCCTTTATCACTATATCATGATTCTCCCACTCAAGTATATGTTCATCAAGGAAATACAATTTGACCCTACAAGTTCTATAATCAATAGAGGCATAATATGCATGCAACCAATCCATCCGAAGAATGACATCAAAATCACCAGATCTTACTCAATAATATCATAAGGCAACATTTAATACAAAATGAAAACGAGAGTAGACACTTTCTATGGCTCATATTTCTTGCAACAATAGATGTACCAACAGGAGTAGCCACTTTGTATGGATCACTCAAAAACTCGAAACTAAAATGAAACATTTTTGAAACAAAAGGAGTAATAAAAGAAAGAGCGGCACCCGGGTCAATCAAAGCATACACATCAAAATAAAAACCACTTAACATACCAGTGATGACATTAGGCATCTCATTTATCCCTTATCTCAGCTCAAGAGCATAGAACATATTTTGCCTTGGTGTACCTCCTTTTTGACCTCCTCTTTCCCTTTGACCCGCATTTGCACCTTGGACTTGTGAATGACTATTTCCACCCTTGGACTGAGCACGAGGGCAATCAACAACCTTGTGACCAACTTCACCACAACCAAAGCAAATATTTGAATTTGTCAATTAAAGGACCACTATGATTCTTTTCATGTGTTTGTCATCTAGGCTTTGCCACTCATCCATTACCACTTTGGAACCTTTGATTAGGCATCCTATCATTAATAAAGATCTTGTTGGAAGCAATGGATGACTCTTTGCCCTAGAACCTGTGGCCTTGAGGACATCGGCCACTTTTAGAACCTTGGAATCCACCTTCAAAATGGGCCCTCTTAGCCTCACGACTCCTTCTCTTTCTCAACTTTCCCCCCTCTAGTTGTTTGGCATAAGTCATGAGGTGGGATAAGTCCATATCACCTATCAACATGGCAGCATGACATTTTTCATTTACCAAGTTAGATAAACTCATCACAAACTTGTTCATCCTAGACCTTGGCTCAACCATAAATTATGGAGTATATTTAGAGAGTTGGTTAAATATGAGGGAATATTTTCTCACACTCTTTGACCCTTGCTTTAAATTCATGACTTCCATCATTTTGGTATCCCTTAGATCAAGAGGGAAGGACAAGTTGAGAAATGCCGCTTGAAACTCTTCCTAAGGGATAACATCACCATTCCCCTTCTCCACCTTCCATTGAGTGAACCATACATGGGCCACCCTTTTGTGTTGGTAGGCCACCAACTCCGTTTTCTCCTCTAAGTTAATCCCCATAAAAGACAACACTTTGTACACCTCATCAATGAATTCTTTAGGTCCTCATCAACCTTAGACCCATGGAACTCCACTGGGTTCAATCCAGTAAAATCCCTCACTCTTGAGGTTAGAGTAGGAGCATGAGAGGCTTGGGCCCCTTAGTTTATTTGATTATTCATGGCATGGGCTAGTATAGTAATAGCATCCCGTAACTCTTTGTGGGCCACTCTTCCATCTTAAGGACCTTGAGGAGCGGGAGGGGCTAGTTGCTCCTCGGGAGTATGGGCTCTTCTTCCTCATGGAATAGGCATGATCTAATAGCAAAGAACATTCACTAGGGGAAAGTCTTACTTAACTCCTATAGTTTGACATAGATCAAGAATAAGGGAAACATTTCCTAAAATGCCTTATAGCCTCTTACTTATATTTATTGTACACATAACAACCATGAACAAGACTCTAATCGACGTGGTGTGTTGGATTCTGAGGACCATTAACAACCTAGTGCCCTAATACTAATTTTGTCATGACCCAAGCCTAGGGCCTAGGGGTGACATGGTGAATGAAAACTCGAAAGCCTATTAGTATGCCAATTACACATCCTTAGTCATAGAAGAAATTAACAACAATAAGTGAGTAGAAATACGGATAAAAGGGCCAAGGGAAGTTTTAGATAACCATAAGCAAATAAGAGTCAAGAACAAAGCGTAATTACATCACTTGTCCAACAACACCTCTAAACATAAATTTAAGCTGAGGCTAATACACTTTTCAGGCTCACCCACAGAGTATCAAGAGATTAAGATAAAGAAATGACAAAAGCAAGAGTAGTATAGTTAGTGTCTCCAAAGTTAAGGACTCACCAAAGCTTATTTTGAAGATCATGAGGAACTCCGATTCCTATATTGTAACATCATGTAGATATTGAGTATATGTTAGTATATTTGAATGTAATAAGTATGTAGGATGAAATGCAACAAGACATAAGCGAACATAATCAAAATGCACAATAATAGGTAATACATAAGCATAATCTCAACATAACATGCATGATCAATTTTTTAATCAAAATATGCTTATAAATAGTTCAACTTGCATAGACCATAACATGTGTGTGTGAATAGACCTTAACTGACAGAATAAGACAAAGCGAGCTACAACTTGAAATTCCGATGATTACTCCTTACTAGTAAGGAGGTGGTCTACTTATCAAGGTAAATCATACTCCACCTTATGGGAGCCCATCCCATTTCGGAGAAGAAACCTTCCATACAGGAGTCCATCCCATTTCGAAAAGGATTTCATGAGAAACTTCACCTTATTGGAGCCTGTTCCATTTCGAGAAGAACTTCAAGAGAAAGTGCACTAAATGGATCCACTAGTACAGCAAGGGTATAACATAATCCTATATTGGCACATACATTAAGAGAAAGAGAGCAAACCCACCATCCATCGGTGCTAAATCTAATCCCATGAAATACTTATAATAATCATACTTTAGTGACTTGGAATAAACATAGAATCATGACATGAGTAGCTCTAACATACTTAACCTCTAATGGTGAGCCTAACTTGAAACATGAGAATAGATCATCATCAAACATTACCCTTGCATTAACATCAAAGGCTCACAAGAGGTAAAATCTTTGAAAATAGGGCTTGACTTCATACTTGCATAATCATAGGTAATTTCATGAATTCATAACATATTTGATAGACAATATTCACCATGAAGTCACTTGACTTGTAAAACATGTACATTTCTTGAGAATTCTTAAATTGACATTTTATCAAACACTTGGTAGGTGTGTAGTACTTGTTCAAAACCATACAATTCAAGAGTAAAATCATGTGAGAAAAGACAATGCAAACTAACCCACCAACAAATTGCAAAACACCACGTGAAATATGTTGAAATCCATCAACAAATCTCATAACAAATCATAGTTTCATAGCCCAAACCATACACAGTCTCAATAAATAAAACAATTTATATTATAAGCTTGAGATAGATAAACATGCATATTTAATGAATATTTCATAAAACCCCAACATATTTCATGCTTGCAATCCATAATAAAAGATACCTATAGATACCACAACTTGAAATCATGAAATTTCATAAGATAGGAAGACTGGGCACCATGGGTGAAAGGACTGAATGGTTGATACCCACATCCCTAAACTTTAGGGATTTTCTTGGTGAAGATTTGAATGAGAACTTGAATCTTGAATGGGGTTCTTAAGATCTGAAATGAGTTTGGGACACTTGAATTTGGGTGAAATATTTGCCTAAGTATTAGAGAGAGTTTTGGGGAAATTCCTGAATGATATGGGGTTGATAAATTACTAAGTATAGGTACTTTTACGCATAGAAGGGCATTGGGACCAAGACCCCAATGTGTTAGTCCAAACTTCAAAATTTAAAAAATCACAACACTATTCCACGATTGGTCTGCGTCACATAGCCAACGCAAATTGCCACTCGAAATTTAAAAGTTGGCAAAAATGAAATTTTACGAGTCCTATGAAATTAGGATTATACCTATTCCCCACTCAATTTGCCCCCGATAAAGAATATGAATTCAAATTTTTTATATCATGCACGGACTGTGAGATATATGCAAATTATGAGTATGGGCATTTTTGAGGCACATTTTTGGGCACTTTTTTGGGGGCGTTTCACGTCCCATGCCTCTTCTAATGGGGAGCTTTTACACTCAGCCCAAGGTTAACCTAGTACTATGTAAAACTCTTACAAAATAATCATATATATGAACCATAGAACCATTAGTTGAGAAGTATTCTACTGACCCATCCCATAAGCCTTTTAAAACAATAGAGGGGAATTCTACTCACTTGTCCCACAAGCATTTAGAGAATTATTCATCATTATAAGAATAGCTACTACATCTTGGCTAAGCCTTTACTATGTGCTAGTATCATAATCTAGTCTATGCCTCTACTATCAGCGAGCATCATTTGATATCCCTCTACTAATCAAATGCCCCAAAATGTGCTTCAGAATGCCCATAATCATAATTTCTGTATATCTCAAAATCCATACGTGATGTTGAAAATTTGACTTTTTATTCTCGATCGCAGGGCAAAATTGAGTAGGAGATGGGCATAAAATAAATTTTAGAGGACCAATAGTGAAAAATAATTTTCACTAATTTTCGATCTATAAAGAGCATCCGCGCCCTAATTGCGACGCGCCATAGCGCAGAGGAGTGTAATTCCTCCTTTGCATTTGGTCCACATTGTGGATTGGATGCAATATAGTACAATATTTTTCTTAGTTTTTCTTATGTGCCCAAATACATTGGGGTCATATCCCCATGCCCACTAATACGTGAAATCATCCATACTTAGATATTTTTAAATTTTGAAATGCGCAAAACCCTCTCTCAAAACCCTCTAAAACTCTATCAATTCTCTCATTCAAATCTAAGGATCTCAAGCTAAACTTTGAAACTCAAGGATTCATTTCAAGCTCTAAAGCTACTTCAAGTTAACTTCAAGGAAAAGTAAGGCTTAAGGTATATGAGTTTCATCCATTAGGTTTTTTTCCACCCATGGAGCCCAACCTTCCCCTTTTCATGAAAATTACATGTTTTCAAGTTAAATTACCTATGAGTATCTTTTATTATGTATTATGAGCATAAAGTATTTTGTGGTTTTATGAAATATTGATTTTTATGCATGACTATCTATTTCAATCTTATACCATGATTTGAATATTTTTATTGGGACTATGCATGTCTTGAGCTATGAAGTTATGCTTTATCATGAGCTTTTGTAAAGGATTTCAAGGTTCCCTACATGAGGGTTTTATCATGAGCTTTTGAGTTTGCTCATCTTATCTCCCTTTTAAATTGCATGATTTTGAACAAATATCATGAATCCACCAAGTGTTTGATCAAATTACGTGACAAGACTTCTCAAGCGATTGGATCTAGTTCATCATTTACAAGTCAAGTTATTATATGATGATTAAGGACTTTCAACTATGTATTGAATTCATGAAAAGTATCTATGACTTTACAAGTATCAATTTAAGCCCTATTTTTCAAATTTTACCTCTTGCGAGCCATTAATGTTAAAGCAAGGGTTTATGTATGATTATGATCTAATCTCATATTCAAATTAGGCTCACTACTAGAGGTCAAGCATGTTTCTAGATCTATTCATGTCATATTTCAATGTTTCTTACAAGTTATGATTATTCCAAGTATTTCGTGGGATTTAACTTAGCACCTATTGAGGCTTAAGATGGAGGCTCGACTCAAGGGGTCCTTATATAAAGTCTTTAGTCTCTAAACTATGTGAGACAACAGGATTATGATTATTACACTTGCTATACTTGTAGATCTATCTAGTCATGTTATCATGTTTGATTTGCTTTGCCAAGTAGACCATATATAGCCAGGGGGTGTCATGCCCCGTCCACCTGACCGAGGGGGTTCATGCCTTGGATTCGAAGTTGTAGCTACTTGGTATATCTAGGTCAAGGTTTCTTCCCACATATATATGCTATAAATATATTGTGCAAGATGAATGATTAATTACAAGCATGTTTTATTATGACCATTGATCATGCATGCCATATTGAGATTATGAATTATTATGATTATGCACTTTTGCTATATTGGCTTGTGTTTCATTGCATTGCATCCCACTTACTTAGTAGATTCAAATGTACTGATGCATATGCTATGCCTATGTGATATTACCATGTAAGGACCGGAGCACCTTTTCATCATCCTCAATGTGGCTAGTTCGATACTTTGGAGATGAGCATTGGTGAGTCTTCAAGTCTGAGGGTACTATCTACATTACCCTTTCTATTTGAGACTTCTTTATGTTGAACACTAGTTATTATGAGGGTGATCCTGAAAAGTGTCTTAGCCCCTACTCCATTCCATGCTAGAGGTGTTATTGGATATTATAATATACTTATGCTATAAGCTTGATTCTTTATGCTTGTATGAATGTCAAGATATCCCTTAGTCTCGCTTCCCTTTTTATTACATTTATTGTTGTTGTTTAATTTGCTTCTATGACAAAGTATGTGTGATTGATATGCTAAGAGGCCTGTTTGGGGTCCCTTCGGGTTTCCATTCATCATGTCACATCTATGCCTTAGGATTGGATCATGACAACTAACGGGTTATCATAGTCTTATGATCATACAAGGTGGGGACTGACATTTCTTTTATTCATTCATTCCTAACTCCAATAAGTCTAGTCCCAAATAAAATATAAACAAGAGTTTAGTCATGCCATGTATAACTTCTGAATGATAACATCATAAAGAAGACCTTTCAATAATACATGGCTTCCATATGACTTCAATATCATTCAAAGAGCATGTCATGTAATGGGATATCTTATTATATCATGCCTTAATACATGTAAATTATCTTTAAGATCTTGAAACTTGAAGGAAATTTGCATACTCATATGTGTCCATGACAACCAACCCTTACTTGAAGTAACTCATAAACCATTTCACAAACACATTACTTGAAATCCATACGATACATGAGTCAATACACCAATTCATGAAATTAATGTGATCTATACTTTATTCATATATAATAATAATAATAATACATAAAACATGAATTTAAGTGAAATCAATAGACCCTCATCAACTTCATAACCCAAAATTCCATAAGTAGGGAAGAATCATAAATAGCTATGGAATCATGAAAATTACTAGTTACCCATGTATGAGAGTAGTAGTATTCACCAATTTAAAGGATAATTTAAGGAACTCATATCATCATCTTCATATCACCAAACTCCTGAGCTTCCATAATATAGTAATTCATGACATAACATCATTTAATGAGTTAAACATTATTTGAAAATATACGGTCTAACAAATATCAATAAACTCATAATATAAGCATTTGGAATCATTCAAATCTATCCTTAACGGTCCTTGTAAAACCCCAACTAGAAAGTCATGAATTTCAACTCAATATGCATCGTAGCTTATAACATAATGCTCATATACTTCATATAACTAAGAATGCATCACAAATTATATGATTCAACAAGCTTTCATAACTTCACTTTATACATAAAACTTGAACAAAAAATAGAATAAAGAACTTGAGCTTTGTGAAGGAAAGAGCTTCACAAATGAAACCCACATATCTTAGCCAAAGATTTATAGAAAAACTCACTAAGTTTGGTCAAGAAACACAAAAACCTAGACTCGTCTTTAATGGAGAACCTTGGAGAACTTGACAAGATTTTTGGGGATTAGGTTTTGATGAATGGTTTAGGAATAGGGTCATTTGCGGGGAGTTTTAGACTGATATAGGGCATGTGGGAAGTCAAAATGATGTGGCATTGGGCTTAGGGTATGAGGAAATAGCTAAACTACCCTTTTAAAAAATTTGTAAATAGTTTCCACGAAAGCCTGTTTATAGTCCATAAGTTAATCCATGGTCCTAGAGTGGGTTGTGTAAACTTGTAGCCTGACAATGCTTTACTAAAATGGACATAACGTTTTTATCCGAATTGCAAATGAGGTAAATTTAGTTGCATTGGAAAAATAATTCAAATAGCTTTCGTTTGGTAAGTTTCCCAAAATATAATTCATTGTACGCTAAGAAATATGATTATTTAAAGTTGACATACATAAAAACTCTTGCTATAACTTAGTTAGTTGGAATCATTTGCATTCGACTTGTTGGGATAGGGGCTTAGCATTGCATGAGAGGTCATGAAGGGTCTAGAGAAGTCTTTTAAGGTATTTAGAGAATAGGAGATAACCTTAATGAATTTGGTAGTGCGAACTACAAGAGCTAATGTATGGGTTGTACAAAGAAGCATGACCCCTATTGTGGTTCCTAAATAAGGATCTAGAAAGTATTATTTTTGGCCTCAAAATCACGAATCATATTATAAGTCCTATAAGGACTTATGGGTTATGGTTAAACTCATATAGTCCTTCCATACTTAGCCAAATTTTCTCATTCTCATGGTTCGTATCCACGAAAGGATTTTATGGGTCGTATAACATTTTATGGGCTATACTGTTGTTACGTAGATCACTTTCCTAAAACTCCATTTTTCTTTAAGTCAAGGACCTCAATCTACCAACCTAACTAAAGGTGTTAAATCCTTCTACTGGCCTTAAGTTGCCCTCGTCCAATTACTCCAAGTCATATTACAAGCCAATTTCTGCACTCTTAGGCTCCTAAACTGTAGATCGTTACGTGAAAGGTATGATGATACTATGATTAAGAAGGTGCTAAAAACCCTAATGTTTATGATAATCTTATGGTGGCATTGTCTACCCATATTATGATGAAAGTAAAGTATATGGACTATTATTATGATGACATGATATGTTTTATGAAAGACTAAGTTGATTATTTTGAAAGCTATGAAAACAAGATTTTTAAATAAAGTATGACCTATGTTGAAAGCTATGTATATGCATGATATATATATTATGTGGTATATGACTTAGCACCGAGTGGACTTGTTTAAGGTTGACAATCTCTAAAGAGCGGGTGAAGTCAGGGCTAATTTCCAATTTGATTCTTTAGGCTAGTGGTCCCTTTTTGCCTTATACAAATCCGTAAGTCCTATAACTATGTGCCACCAGGAATGATATTCATATTTTATGCCTTAACAGTATTCTATTGGATCTCATTAGCTTAAATTATGAACACTAGCCATACGAGGATAGAGGCTAAATGGTGGGGACAAATGATGGTTCTCACCATGCTATGATAAAGCCTATAGGGTGAGGATCGAGTCTATCTTGGCAAAGTAGACTCCTCATAGCTTGATGTGGAGTGAACATCAAGACTCCATGTAATAATTTGCATGCTCTTATATGTTGGTTATCGTGTTATACCTACATATGCATGTAAAGTTAAGAAAAAATTTAATGATGTTTCTTCTCATGATTTTAAACTTGCATTCTCGTACATGTTATGTCCTTATCTTATTGACTATGATTATGCATATTGATATTATTGTGGTGTACATTTATTTCATGGCATACATACATGCTTATTACATTCCATGAGCTAATGCATCCATTTTTACCTACATGATCTAACCATGTAAGTATGGATGACGAGGGGCCTATTTCGTTTAATAGATAGATTCGAATCAAGAAATTAAAGACTTGTTGGTGAGTTCCCATGCTTTAGGGACAAGGCTTAAGATGTTTTCATTTATGTTAAGAATTCAGCTCTTTTATTCTTTCTATATATTTCTTGAGGGTGAGCTAGTGAGCTATGTGCTAGTCCCACCAAGATCTATGATATAGAGGCATGATATGGACCTTAATGGTTTGACGTAGTTTCCCTTAAAGGAACTATGACTTTTATTTTGGTAGAGGAACTATGACTTTTATTTTGGTAGACTTTTGCTTGCTTATTCTCTTATATATGCTTATTTAATCTTACAAATGCTTACGATATGAACGTAAGGCTTAGATAAAATGCCCATGAGTATCACATTCGTCATTTTACAGCTCTTCCTAGGTCTGGATAGTGACATTTATGAAAGAATCCCTTGAAACCCTAGCCTTTTTAGCTTGTTTTTGAAGAGAGGAAGAATTCCTTGAGACACTTAAAAAGTGGGAAAATGGAAGGAATCGAGGAATCTTAAGGTTTATGATCTGATTTAAGGTCCTAAAGTTCATCAAAATGACCTAGTTTAGTATTAGATTTGGTGGAAAGGACTAAATTACCCTTTACTAAAATTATGTAATCCCATTTATGAGACTTTAAAACCACGGCCCACATTATTGGTCATCTTATTCTCCATTTTAAACTTTAGAAACTGGTTACAGAACCCAAACCATGAAACTCCTTACTTATAGGTTATCCTTTAATCTATGGGTCATGGTAGGACCCTTAGAAACCTTTCACACCTAGCAAAATTTCACTTCTCTGGGCCTCTATCTACTAAGGCTTTCTATTGGTCATGCAATAATCTACGAACTATCTTGTTAGTTGTGGTACTTCTTCCAGAAACTTCAAAATGCATCCGTGTTTGGCACACTCATAATTCTTATTAATAGTTACACTACGGTGTATTGAGATTCTTCTCATGTTGTTTTAGGTTTGCACTGATGTAGAGGGATTTAGTTATTACTTATACTTCGTGGTAGTTGATGGACGACGAGTATAATTACCCTGCTCATGATCTAGAGTTGGCAGAAGTAGTGTCTGCACTCAAGATTTGGATGCATTACTTATATGACATTCATTGTG
>JAOTQJ010139252.1:0-39445 GCA_025642045.1 Solanum sejunctum | reverse complement strand
CCAAAGTTACACCCTTAACACGGACTTTATTCATAATCGAACTTGAACAAATTCGACGTCGAACCTCGTCTCCGTTTAACTAGCCATTTTAAGCTAAGCAAGTAGCTGACTCACCTGCTAGATTATAAGTCCTACAAGCACCTCAATTCTATCACTTCATTTTAATGCCATAATCTCCTCAATTCGACATAAAATATGTATACACTCGACCCTCTTAAGCACTAGACACATATATAGCCCATCAATGCGAGATTCAAGCACTTTTGAAAATTAGGGTTAGTTTGACCAAACCATGTCTTGCTTCATTTACATTATACTAGTATTGTAAGGTGTGGGGTGTTACAGATTCTTAGAGTTGTTGATGATCTATTGCATGATTTATGAGTCAAGTGACTTTATGATGATTTTCAGCTTTCAAAATGTATTCAATTTATGAAAATGCCTATGATGTTGTAAATTCTGGATTAAGCCTTTTTCCAAAGATTTTACCTCTTGTGGTCTTTTGATGTTAATGCAAGGGTAATTTTTGATGATGATCTATTCTTAAGTTTTAAAAATAGGATCACCATTAGAGGTCAAAGATGTTTTAGAGCTACTTACGTCATATTTTCATGTTTCTTACAAATTGCTAAAGTGTGATTATTTCAATTATTTCGTGGGATTAGTCTTAGCACCGATGGATTGGATATGGCCTGGACCATCTTCATGGGTTCATATTCCTTTTCTCAAACTATGTGTCAACATAGGAGTATACTTTACCCTTGCTTTACTAGTGGATCCATTTATTGACTTCTTAGTGAAATCTTTTCCAAAATGGGTCATATTTCCGTAAGGAGAGTTACTTCATACAAAATGGGTCCTGTTTCCATAAGGTAAAGTATGGTTTACCTTGGCAAGTAGATCAACTCTTTACCAATGAGGGGTAATTATCGAGACTCTAAGTTGTAGCTTACTTGGTCTTATTCTTTGTCGGTTGAGGTCTTTTCCCACATATTTATTATGTTCTATGTAAGTCGAATGATTTATGAGAATGTTTTACTTTAAGCGTTGGCCATGCATGCTATATCGAGATTACACTTATAAATTGTCTATTGTTATGCATTTTGATTATATTAGCTTATGCCTTGTTGCATTGCATCCTACATACTTAGTACATTCCAATGTAATAATGCATACTTTATGTCTACATGATATCACCATGTAGGGACCGGAGCTCCTCTTGATCATGCTGCACGTGGCTAGTGAGATACTTCAAAGACAAGCTTGGTGAGTCCTCAAGTTCGAGGACACTATCTACTTTTTTCTTGATATATATTTCTAAGACTTCTTTATGTTGAACATTTTACATCATCAGGGTGTGCCCGGAACGTGTCTTGGCCCATGCTCCATTCCATGTTTAGAGGTGTATGTTGGATAGTATGAACTTATTATGCTATGATCTTGACTCTTATATTTTGTTTATATTCAAGACTTCCCTTAGTCCCCACTTCCCATTTTATTTATCTTTTATTGTTGTTTACTTTGCTTCCGTTGCCAAGGATGTATGATTGATATGCTAAGAGACTTGTTTTGGTCCCTTCGAGTTCTCATTTGCCATCTAACGTCTAGACCCTAGGCTTGCGTCGTGACAAAGATACCTTTCCAAGGGACTATAATATCCTTTATATAGCCATGAGTTAGAATTTAAGGTAGAGTAGACTCAAAGAGACCCTAACCGGTGAAATAGGGCTCATGCTGTAGAGTCATACAAAATTTCGCTTTCTTTAAATACACCATATTTTAAGGGTTGTCCGGTGTACACTAAATGAAAGTAAAAAAAATAAGGCTTGAAGTACTCATTTTCCACGTTTGAAGTTTTGTGGCGTTAGATTTGCATATCTGTTTTGTATTGGGAAAAGAGATAGAAGGCAGATTTGGTTCCTCTAGGCGTGCCAATTTTTTAAAAAAATATTGATAGAAAATAAACTACAATCAAAAAATGAAGTATGAAGAAACATAAGTTTATTAAAAAAAATTGTGGGTACAAATCTGGTCCTTCTTAATCCTTCTCTGCTTAGATTTCTCTATAATTCGAGGATCGTTAGTGGCATATCCATAATTTCAGGGTCATTATTAGTGTATTCTCAAATGTAGGATGATTTTGACACCCTTGAGATAATTTTGATCTCTTTATTAATACCTAAGTATTTGTGGGACATTCAAGATATCTTTTCAAGGAAATATAATGAAACACCCCTCCATGTAGCTCGAGAAGACCCTATGATGCATTTTTCTTTAATATCTCAAAATTTATGTAGAATTTCACAAATTTGACTTCATATTCTTATTCAAAGGGCAAAAGTGTGTGGGGAAATGGGTACTACAAGGTATATTTTATCCGTGCCAAAAAAAAATTATTTTAGTGAAACTTCGCAAAACAGTAGCTGCCCGCTACCAGGCCATGATGCGGACCAGGCGCGGACAAGTTCAAAAATTCTGAAAAATCTCCTTTTTCACTTAAGGGAAATTGGGTAATAACTCAATACCTATATATACAAAAATCTCTCATTCTTCAATCGTTTTTTGCCTAAAAACTCACCAAAAACCTCTCAAATTCTTCTTTAATCTTCACCTAGTCATCTATCCATTCTCAAGAATTTCAAGACGTTCTGTTGGAATTAAAGAAAACTAAGTCAATCCCTAAGTCCTCCTCAATTTTTTCTTCAAAAAACTCTAAGATTAGGGTATGTGAAGTTTTCATCCATGTGTTCTTTCACCCATGGAGCTCCAAAACTATTTTTATCAAACTTTTATTCTAATGACTAATTCTTTATGGGCATTTTCTGTTATCACTCCATTACATGAAATATATTGGAATTTGTTGGTTATGGATTTGTCAAGCCCAAAGTCCAATTAAGGCTGACTGGAACCCATTGCCGATAAGGCTCGGGAGAACCAACCTGTACTTATCCACCTTCTATGCATATTATAAGGGGTTTCAATATTAAACATGCTTTTAAGAAAGTGGATAGTAATAACAAGCCAAAAGGAAATGCATATGACTAGGCCATTGGAACCACAATGTCTAAAGTGTGTACATGACTATACTTTACTTTACATTGTCTACAAAGCCTCTAGATAAGGAACAACATCAAATAAAAGTCAGGAAAGGCCCTGCCTAATCACCAAATATAAAATACAAAGTGTAATCTCTAGGCACACAGAGCCCCAAAGCAACGCGGAGCTTAGTAACAATAGCTGGATATCCTGTACTCCTACTGGAGAGATCTACTAGCACCTGTACCTGCAGCAGAAATGTAGGTGCCCCATAAGGGATGTCAGTACAAGATAATATACTGAATATGTAAGACAGAAAATACTATATATGAGGTAATAACTCAAATGGAATCATGCACCGGTGTAAGGATAAGAAACCACCTTTAGTCATACTGTCATGTACTTTATATTCTTTTTATTCCTATACCTTTACTGTATAATCTTTGCATATCATGTAGTACAAATGACCAGTTGATCAGTGGAAAATTTGTATCGAGATCAGCCCTGGTTAGGCTTTTTCTTTCACTTCTTGGGCTACCCCCGTGATAGGATCGGCCCGAGCTAGGTGATTCTTCCACCCATAGGGCTACCACCCATCAAAGCAATATACTTTATCTTTTAATTACTTTTGAGATAATTCTTTTGGTGGTCATAATATTGGAACTGTAGGACTGTAGATACAACATATGACATTTAAATAATCACAAGACACAACACCATAATAAAAGGAGTAGGTTACACAAATAATAAAATGCATAAGAGGTAGAATAGCACATGTACTTTATTTAGTAGAAAGAACTCGTGTATCTTGGTATCCAAGTATGTATGCAGGTTAGCAAGTAACTATATATGGGAGCATATGAACTTGCGAAAGAGTGGAGACATGGCTGTTTGTTATGTCGGAGTTGGTAAGACCCTTTATGTACCAAGGAAAAATCTAGATTTCATGCCAAGTAATACGAAATCGATATATACCTCATTGTACCTCCTCGCTATCACCTCAAAATAACCTCCCTTTCCTCCAAATATTTATCTACAATAGATTAGGCAATAAGATTGGTATTAGTAGCAAAGTAACACTTCTTGGTAGTCCCATCTTATAAAAAGTAACATCCGGGCAGCAAGCTTGTATTTAGCAACCCAAAGGCATTCTTTCAACCATTACACTTATAATCGTATTTTTTAATAGCCATTCTTATGTACATGAAATATATAGCTTGTTTAAGACCCTTAGCAATCTTACAATAGCTCACAAGGCACAAGATAGAACAATCTTATACAATGCATAAATAGGCGGCATAACATTATGTCATCTCGCTACATCTCGACGTCAACAATCCTAAACCTATTTTAACTTTAACCAAAATATATGCAACATTGTTTACACATAAAATTAGCCTTAGAACATTCAAAAAATAGCCTCAAAGAAGATGGAGGTCATGGAACAATAATTCCCAACTATCAAACCACAAGTTCATACTAAGAACACAATTGTGATATCATATAAGTATTTACTTTTGCAGACTGTAAAAGTGGTGCAGTGATACGACAAATTTGCACTCCAAATAGAATAGTAAAGTGGTCATTGATCAAATATAGAACTTAACTAATGTTGAGGTCGATCCCACAGGGAATGTGTAAGAATATATCTATTAGCACTAGTTTCAGATGTAATATCTATCTCCCAAATGAAAGTGCATAAAGTAAATATGGGAGGTTTGGCTTTCAAAACTAATTAACTAAAGAAAACAATAAATGAGTTCAAGAATGACTAGATTTTGATCAACTTATGTGAGGCTAGGATTGTGTTCCCATGACAGCTAATGCGATAGCCGAATCTTGTGGTAAACTAATTCATGAGTACGTATATAAGATCTAACAAGTTATGTAACATTTAATTAACCTCTCAGTCCCTCTTAAATGCCTATCATTCATCACCTTTTGGTCTCAGAATGTCTACGTACTAACCCTTGATGTTTATCCCAGAATACTCTCACCTTTCGATCTCGAATACTTAGACTAGGTACAAAACTTCGAATTTCCATCACAAAAATCTTTTCCTAATCAAAACATCCCTTTTGATCATGCAAATAATAAAGTCTTACACTAATGTGTTGACTCATTAAATAAGAAAAAAGAAGAAACTAAAAGGAAGATTACTACGATATATACGTTAGTCAGTCTCAAGAGATACCCCCTATTCGCCTATCTTATTGATTTGTCATAGTTCCCACAACCCTAGTTGTGGGTTTAGCCTAGTATATTCAATGAATAAATCTCGCAATGATACAAGTAATGCATAATAGAAAAACTTACTATTGAATAATCGATGAAGCCACAAGCTACAAGCTTGAATTTGATAGGCAAAAATCCCAAAATCATGTGAAATCTCCAAGTAAATAATATTTTTCAAAGTTTTCTAGCTCTGGCCGTCCAAGACTAAATAAAAAGAAAATAAAATACCTATTTATATATAAATAAAACCTAATCCTAATTAAAATAGAAAAATCCATCGGCATGGACACGGGCCACCACACGGCCCGTGTGACGGTATATGGTTCGTCAAATGGTCTGTGTATCTGTCCTTAGTCTCATCTTCACTACTCCTCATGTGCTGCTATATGCTCGGGAATATGGTTCGTGTGGCATGCGACAGACCATCTATCATGCCTTTGGAATTTTTTGCCCAACTTCTTCCACACGCCGATACTTCACCGACCGTGGTTGGTCACACGGTCCATTTAACAACCTATCTAGCATCACTTGAGTTATTTTTCTTGCTTTTCGATGGTGTCATCATCATGTCATATTGACGGTCATCTAAACGACCTGTCTAACTCCCAATGGTCCTTGGTCCATTTCGTCTCGTGCCACTTGGCCAAAATCTTTCAACTTTCGATGGACTTCTGCTTTGCGTCACTTTGACAAACACCATAACAATCTTCCTGACATCCCATGGTCTATGATATGTGCCGTGGGACTTGCCTTCACCAACTAGCCAATGCCATCTGCCAATTGTGAGGCCACAATGGGCTTCAAGATCTGTGTGGAGGTATACGAGCTGTGTAGGCCCCCGTATGCCCACACTTGGGTCTATTTTGGCTTCTCTTTGAACTCTTTCTCATCATTTTCTTTCATGTTCTCATTTCTTCCATCCCTTAGTCTTTTTTCTAAAAAACAACAAAAACAAAAATCAAAATAACAAGTTTGCTTGAGAACGTGCAAAAATTCTTTGTTTAAAGCATTATACAAGTCGTATTTCTATGATTCATCATGCAGCATCCTAACAAACTAAACTTTGTAAAAAAACATAAATCTTACTTCATAATTCAGCCAACCATGAAGAGAAAATCCTCTTAAAGTAACAAGAAAAGTGCACAACAATCCTTAGGACACATGCTGTCCAAATTCCCAGCACAAGCATAACTAGCATATACTTCTTATTTTTCATGAAGAAAACATACTAAATACACAAGTATAATTACTTACCTTTACGTTCAAGTTTTAGGTCCTCTCCAAGAACCCTAAAAGTGTTTTTTGGCTGCTTGTAAAGTCAAGACAGAGTTAAGAGAAGGCTTGGAAAAACAATATGATTTTTGTCCATGTTAAGTGACTTGAGTGAGCTATTTACAAGCCCCTTTTAAAGGAGCACTTGGCCGACTTACTTTTCCATTATATGCTTTATTTTATCAAGTGAGTAATGTACCATTTTTACCTTTCATTTGGACCTTATTGGGCTCCAAATTGATGGGCCTTTGCTGCCCATTTTTCTTCTTTCTCTTTAGTTACTTTGGGTCTAAATTCTCAAATGAATTGTGATGTATTTGGGCTCTTTTTATATTCTTCTTGGGCTAAAAAAATAGTCCATTTATGATGTTAAAATATGGGCTAAAGTTACACCCTTAACATGAACTTTATTCATAATTAGACTTGGACAGATTTGGTGTTGGACCTCATCTCCGTAAAGATAGCAAATTTAAGCTAAGCAAATTGGTGACTCACCTGCTAGCTTCCTAAGTCCTACAAGCACCTCACTTCTCTCACTTCATTTAAATCCATGATCTTCTCAATTCGACCTAAAAATTATATACACTCGACCATCTTAAGCGTTATATGTACATATCGTCCTCTAATTGAGATTCAAGCACTTTTAAAAATAGGCGCTAATTTGACCAAGCCATATCATGTTTCATGTGCATAGAACTAGTACATGTAAGGTGTAGGGTGTTACATCTTCCTACCTTTGAATCATTAATCCTCTAATGTTAGCATAACTAGATAGCTTAACCATGTTCAAAGCTGTACTTAAATAAGCTTTTGACAACATAATAAGTACTCGAACACATATACCTAGTAATGCCCCAACTCTGCTTGTTGCACTTCCTCTTTAGCTTCAAATAAGTATGGCTATTTTGATTTTATCACTTTCTTAGCCTCCCATGTTATCTATTCTGCTTGCTGTTTCTCCAAAGTACTTTTACTGAAGCTATTTCTTTATTCCTTAGCTTCTTAACTTAATGATCTAGAATAGTAATAGGTACTTCTTCATAGGTGAGATTTTTTGTAACCTGCACATTTTCAATAGGAGAGATACGAGATGGGTCACCTATGTATTTTTGAAGCATTAAGACATGAAAAACTAGATGAATCATTGAAAGCTCTTGGGGTAGCTCTAGTTCATATGCAACCTGCTCGAACCTCTTAATAATCTGATATGGCCCTATGTAACGTGGACTCGATTTTCCTTTCTTACCAAATCTCATAACCCCTTTCATTGGAGATAACTTTAAAAATACCCAATCCTCTACTAAGAATTACAGTCCTGTCCTCCAAGCATTCGCATATGATTTGTGACGACTTTGGGCTATTTCTAGTCGCTATTGTATTACCCTAACCTTTTTCATGGCTTGTGCATAGGACTTTAAAGGTGGTTTCACCCACTTCAAACCATCCAATTAGTGACCTCAATTTCCTTCCATATGAAGCTTCATAAGGTGCCATCTTGATACTTGAGTGGTAGCTATTATCATAGGCAAATTCAATAAGTGGAAAATGGTCCACCTAACCACCTTTAAAGTCCTATGCACAAGCCCACAACATATCTTCTAGTGTCTAGAAGGTGCATTTTCTTTATTATCTGTTTGAGAGTGGAAGGCTGTACTCAAATTGACTCGTGTCCCTAAACTCCTTTGGAAAGACTTCTAAAACTTTATAGTGAATTGAGCTCCTTGATCAAATATGGTGGAGATTGGAACTTCATATAGCCTGACTATTTCTTTGAGGTGTATCTTGGCATACTCTTCAGCTCTATAATCACTTTTAATTGGCAGGAGGTATGCTGACTTTGTAAGTCTATCAACTATTACCTATATGGAGTCAAACTTCTGAAATGAGAGAGAAAACCCAGCAACAAAATCCATATTAATCATGTCCCTCTTCCATATTTGAAGTTCTAAATATTGCATATAACCTCCTAGATTTTGGTGAGCTACTTTGACTTGTTGGCAATTTGGACATTGAGCCACAGATTCTGCAAGGTCTTTTTTCATGCCATCCCACTAAAACATTCCCTTCAGGTCATGATGCATCTTAGTTGATCCTGGATGGATGGAATACTGAGAATGATGGGCTTTTTCCAGTATCCTCTTTCTTAGTCCATTAATATCAGGAACACATAACATATTTTAGCAATAAAGTACTCCATTTAGTGTAAGTTCAAAAACCTTCATCGTACCCTGACTCACCTTTTCTTTAAGTCATTCTAGACAGGATCCTCAATTGCCTTTCTTTCACCTCCATAACTAATGAAGACTCTGCAACATTATGTACAACAACCCCTTCCTTTGAAGTTTCAAGAAGGCAAACTCCCAAACTGGCTAGTTGACATAGATCCTTAGTCATGCCTTGACTTACCACGGTGTGATCGCCCATATTCATGATTTCCTTTAGCCTCAGAGCATCGGCTACCACATTGGCATTCCGTGGATGGTATAGTATATCAATGTCATAATCCTTTATTAGCTCTAGCCATCTTTGCAGTCTTAAATTTAGGTCTTTCTACTTAAAGAGGTACTGCAAGCTCTTATGATCTTTATATATGTCAGCATGAACACTATATAGATAGTGGCGCAATATTTTCAGAGCAAACACAACCGCTGTTAGCTCAAGATCATGTGTTAGATAGTTTCTCATGCGATGGTAGTTGTCTAGAGGCATAAGCAATGATCTTTCCATGTTGTGTCAATACACACCCTAAGCCGACTCCTGAAGCATCACAATATACTGTATACCCCTCAGTGCCTTTTGGAAGTACTAGCACAAGTGTAAAAGTTATCTTATTCTTCAACTCTTGGAAGTTCCTTTTATATACATCATTCCATTGGAACTTGGTTATCTTATATGTCAACTACCTTGATATACACTAATATGTAGCAGATATACACTGTGTATATCACAGGATATGGGCCACAAGCCCATTTAGCAGGAGTAGCAGCAAGGGCGACCAAAGAGGCTTTGTGGCCGATTTTTCAGGAAAATAGCTTGCTAAAACATTGTATATACACTGGTATACAATGTATGTACTATACTGATATACAACAGTAAAAGAGGCCAAGAGGCCCAATCTTCAACAGTCCCCCTTTGGAGAATATGGGCCAAGCAGGCCCAAGTTTTTTTTATTTAGCACTAGGACAGGTGGTTGAAAATTGGGCCTGCCAAGCCCAATTGCTATTTAATTGCTTTTTTGAGTTCATTCTTTTGTTTATGATGTTCATTATTATTTGATGTTAACTCTAACGTTATTTGTATTACTATTTGTGATTAATCTAATTAATTTTCTCGACATGTTTGCCATTTATGTTAATTTCTTCTTTTGATCTCTCTTTGATGTTAGACTTGCTTTCTATGAAATTAGACTTTAGTCATTTTTTTTTAGACTTGGTCAAAATTTTCGAACTTAGTCAACTTTGCAGACTTCGCCAATTTTGCAAAGATAGTCATTTTTCAAATCTAATCAATTCTTTTAAACCTAGTCAATTTCCTTCAAGTTTAGTCAATTCTTTTCCAATTTAGTCAAGTTTAGTCAAATTCTTTCAAGTTTAGTCAAGTTCTTTTAGATTTAGTCAAATTCTTTTAAATTTAGCCAATTCTTTCAAATTTAGTCAATTCTCTCAAATTTAGTCAACATTCTTTTAAATGTAGTCAATTCTTTCAAATTTAGTCAAATTCTTTCAAATTTAGTCAAATTTTTTCAAATTTAGCTAATTCTTTCAAAATTAGTCAACTTTTAAACTAGTCAACTTTTTTAAAGTCCGTTAAATCTTTTAAAAGTTGGTCAATTTTCTAATAGTCGATCGACCACATGTTAGCGGTCATTTTTGAGTGATTGAGTTCTTCTCAAAGTGAAAATTGAATACGAACCCTTCCTTTGGTATATTTTAAAGATTTTTCTATTAGGTCTTTAAAATATTTATTGGTTTCCTAATTATTCTTAAAATTAGATGGCGACTTTTTCAAATTTCAAGAATTTGATTTGTACTTAAATCAATTGGTTATTAAATCAAATTTTCAAAAAATCAAAAGTCCATATTTCGAATTAACACTAACCCGGATCTGTGCAAGGACTTTGCCAATCTTATGTAAAGCGAGTTCGAAATAAGCATGATGGGTGAGTTGACCTTCTTTCATTGTCTTCAAATCTATCAATATGATCAAGGTATTTTTATTTTTCAAAGCAAGTATGCATTAGAACTTATTCAAAAATTTGGTATGAAAAATGCAAAATCAATCAGCACTCCCATGATCCCATCTTACAACTTGGACCATGATCAAAAAGCAAAATTGTTGATGAAACAAAGTTTTGAGGTATGATTAGATCATTACTTTATCTTACTTATAGTAGTCTTGATATGATATTTAGTGTATGTAAATGTGCTAGATTCCAATTTGCTCCTAAAGAATCTCATCTTACAGCTGTTAAGAGAATTATTCGATATCTAGTTGGCACCATGTCTTTTGGACTATCGTATGAAAAATCTTCTACACTTAGTCTTCATGGATTCTCTGATGCAGACTATGCAGGTGATAAAGTGGATAAAAAAAGCACTAGTGGTTCTTATCAGTTTCTTGGGAATTGCTTAGTTTCTTGGAATAGCAAGAAACAAAACTGTGTATCCATCTCAACCACTAAAGCTGAATATGTAGCAACTGGATTATGTTGTGCTCAAGTTTTATGGATTATTCATCAATTATCTAATTTAGATATAACTGTCAAACCTGCCTAATTATTATGTGATAATTCTAGTTCCATTTGTTTGTCTAAAAATTCGGTGCATCATTCTAGGGCTAATCATATTGATATTAAGCACCATTTTATTTAGAGACCATGTTTTAAATGGAGATGTTGAAATTATTTTTGTTAACACTGAGAATCAACTAGCTGATATTTTTACTTAACCTCTTCTTGAGGACAGATATTGCAATCTCAAAAAGCTCTTAAAAATTATTTCCAAATAGTTTTAAATTGTTTTTGGAAAATGATACATATATTGACTGAATGTGTGGAAAATATTTTCTTTTTGGAAATTATGTGTTGCATTTATTAAGATTCTGATTTTCTTCCTTATATGCATGGATTCCTGGTACTTTATTAATTACCTTGCATTAATTTTGATGGCTGGCAATTGATTATCCCCATTTTTGTTTCGTGTGTTAGTCCTCCTTTCCTTTCATGTCTCGTAAAGTTCTGACTCGCCCTTTTCTCTTCACCTTCCCCTTCTCTTTCTTTTTAATCTCTTCTCTCCTCTATATCTTTCATCTCTATTACTTATTTTTTTCACCATGCCTCCTCAAAAAAGTTCCAAGATCAAAGGAAAGGGTATTTCCTATTCCCTTGTTCTAATGGACTCTGAACATTCCTCTATTCACTCATCTCCTCCCTCTTTAACTTCTTCATCAGTCTCCTCTCTCAAACGCCCTGCCTCTGTCCATCCCACCAGTGATTAGAAAAGAAATATTATTTAAATTTTGACAAGTCTCTTGAAGTCATGACTGATTTTTGGTTCTCTTCTAATGAAATATTTTCCCTTAAAACCAAGACGGTTGTGCGTGGACATCTTGTTGACTTTGATCTCCTCTTAACTCTTCACTTCCCTATCAATGAGATTTTTGAGTATTAAGGATGGATCCAAAAGTTGTCTATGAGATGCTAGTCAGATCATTTATGCCAACCTTTGCTGTTCCGAGCCTGGAGAAGTAGAAACCCTGGTTCTCGGTATACAAATCTTCTTGGACTGTGATTTTCTGGATGACATTCTAGACATTCACTATGTTGGGTTCTCTGGTTCAATTAAAAATTCTTGGACCTCTAATTTTGAAGTTACTTTTGAAGAAGCAAAGAAGGCCCTCCTGTCTAACCCCTCTGGTCCGTGTCCCTCTATTCTGGGTCCTAAAGATATGTTGTTTGAAGCCTATGTTATTGCACATAAAGTGGCAACTACCCTCCTTCCAATACCAGGTTCATTCATCTATCTATCTATGCATGACACCTTTTGCACCTACTGCCTTTTCTCTAAAGAGAGATTCAAGCTTTCCTCTTTCATCATCAACTATATGATTGACTCTACCATTGATCCCCCTAGTCTTCTCTATGGGATGATTATCTCTTGTATCCTCGAATCCAACTCTGACTATCTCTCAGATATTCCCTCAGTTCTTATGAAATAGTGTTATAAGCCTAGGGCTTTTGGAAGTATGGGCTACGTACACTCTAACAACTCTTGGATTCTTAAATCAGACTTTGTTGCCCTTGCTTCTCCACCCGAACCCTCTCCTCCCACCCCTACTGTTCCACCTCCTCTCGACTCAAAACTTCTTGAAGATATTCTCTGGAGGATCTAAGGGGTGGATGAGAAATTTGAAACCCTGCAAGACCTTCTCTCTAGCCACTGCAAGTTTGACTTTGTTGCCGACTCTGTGGAAACAATTCATGCCTCTACCAAGGAAATAAGTGCTGATGTGGTCAAGATACGTCTTAATTTGGACCAAGTTATCAAGGATACTACCAAAAATTCCCTTAGAAGGTTCAAACCAGTTCAGATAAACTCTCCACCTCTTTGACTACTACGATTGATTACTTGAAAATGTCTCTTGTGAACACCCTGATGTATTTTCTTTGTCCTCGCTGATAAATGTCTATTTTTTTTGGATTCTTGCTAAAGGCATATATGCCCAAACTCTGCTTATACTTTTGTTTTGAAAAACTGTTATATGAGCACTATTAAATATATCTTGTTTTAGGACAATTTCCTTTTTTCTGATGTCAAAGGGGGAGACTATTATGTAGTATGTGGCATGTGTTGTTGTTGTTATTGCAGTTTTTGTGTGCTATTTTCATATGTTGTCTTACAGTAGCAAGTTATCAAGAAAGTATCAACTCAGAGGGAGCACACAACTCAACTGTTCACGGGGAGCAAGTTTCAAAGTAGTTGACTACCTTCAGGGAAGTTGACTACATATTCCTTTGTTGTCATCATCAAAAAGGGGGAGATTGTTGGTGCTAATTTTGTTTTGAATGATGACATTTTCCAGGGCATAAAAGTTGATATACAAGGAAAATGTGATCTACTTGCTTTTATTGAACTAAAAGCTAACCAAGCAAAAAGAAAAACATGGGATTGATCAAAATAGGAAAACCCCAATCTAGTGAGACAATCAAGGAAAATCAAACCAGAAGGAATTTAAGCAAATCTGTGAAGGATACTGATATCACACAATCTAGGATCTTTAGAAATCAGTCTAGCAATCAAAAAGGAAGAAGGAAAATATCAAGCGATCAAAAAGGAAGGAGATTTCAATCAAGCAATTAAGAGGATATGCACGAAGGATCCAGGATGATTTCCTTCCAATAGCGTTTCCCTTATTCTTGGAAAAAGGATCATCGATGTCTCAATCCAAGGATCAAATCTCTTGGGATGCTATCTCTTCTCTAATACAAGGCATCCAGATGTCACATCAACCATACGAGCCTACTACAGTTCAAAGAATAAACATTAAAAAGAGAGGTGTGTATCAATAGAAAAAAATAAGAAAAAGAGAGGAAAAATTTTGAGTGTTTAGTTTCATTTTTGTAACCTCAAAACCCTTTAAAGTCTTGAAGAGATATCCCTTGCAACCCAAGGGGACTGGACAAGGATTCACATTGAATCTAAACTAGTATAAAAACATCTGGTGTCAAAGTTTATTTTTATGCACTTTAAATTTCTGTTTACTTTCTTATCTATTAGTCGACTATCTGCTTCGCTAGATGACTATCTAGAGTTAAAATAAAAGAAAAAAGTGAAGAAACTTCAATCTACCCCCTTCTTGCACATTCAAAGTATATGGGCAAGCCTATGGTATTAGACATTATACATGAATATATCTTGTGATAGTGAGTGATTTTGCATAGTCCAAAGGTAAACATGTAAATACCATTAAGTGTCATATATGGGACTTCTTTCTATGAGGGCACTTGCATTACATTGTTAGCACTGGACTTATTCAGTAATTGTGGATTATTGATAATTCCTTGCTTGTCATTGATGTTGTGACATGCACCAATTTGTATTGGTTGCTAAATAGTTATTTGATCTTCTTTTGAAAAGTTGGTATAGGTGTTTGAGTCTAAGATTTATGTGATGTATGCCATTGGGTTGAGGTTTATGTGTTATTGTATTATCTTTATAGATTGAGCCCATCGCTTGAGGACAAACAAATATTTTTACCTGGTGGTGTTGATGTGCTGCCAAAATACAATACTTTTGATACTTAAAACTTAGAATTTACTGTGTTCTCAATGTGATGATAGTTGATTATATGTTTTTTGTGTTTATATTTGCAGAATTATAGGTTGGCCTTGATTTTGGAAAAAATTGCAGAAGTTGTTGATTTTTGTTATTATATGAGACCTTTTAAGGGTCGTAGATCATTCTATGAGCCGTAGGGTAGTTTTGTGGACAATTATAGTCTATGAATATGCATATGAGTGAGGATCAAAGATTTGGACTTTTAGGAATTTCGATATGGAAGCTTCCTCTCTCCCAGCAAGCAAGACGAGATCACCACTTTATCAGATGAAACCCCCTTTATGGGTCGTAACCTGCTTTACTAGTCGTATAGATGTGTCATAGAGTTGTAACCCAAATTTCAAGGAGCTGAGTACGAGACCCTGATTATGGGCCGTGGAATGCAACACGACCCATAAAATACCTTTCGTATGGGGTGCTGACTAATTCTCCTATTTTGTTTAGGACTTGAATTTTGATTATCATAAATGTTTTTTTAGGTTATATTTGGGATGTTTATCACCTAATACTCAGAGAATTCAATATTTAGAGAGAGAAAATTGTAACACCATATTGGAGTCTCTTTGAGAATACTTGTGTTTGAATTTCATCCTTAAGCTTGTGATTTTTTTTGAAGTTTGATTTTTCTTGTTATTAATTCTATTATGTGTTCAATTATGTCTTCTCAACTTATAATTCTTGCATCTACACATAACATGCGTAGTAAAATTCATAACTAGGGTTGTGGGAATCATAAAGAACTAACAAAGTAAAATCGAATATATCATGATTCTTGGAAAGTGTATATACATGTATTAATTAACTCTCTTTGTTTTGTATGTTTTCTAGAGGTGCCAACATTAGAACATGTCTAATATTACTGAACGGACCAAGGTAGTAACGAATAGGAAAAGAGATTAATTAATAGTTGATGTGTTCTCATCTAATCAACCAAATTGGGCCGAGGAGAGGTTGTACTAGGACTAGTAGATAAGAGTTAGTAATGCACACTATGGAGGTGAGCCAAGTGGCATGGTGAAATTTACCTCTCATCTTTGACCAAAGGACTTGGTGAACATAACTTACCGTCTTGCATGCTATACACGAGAAAGGAATTAGGATATCCAGTGATACTGAGTTGGGGAATCATGGGAAACATAATACCTTAGTTTTTGTCCATATTGACTTCTTTCTCGTGATAGTTAGTTTAGTTATACTTCTCATTGATTATTGCAAATCCCCCCCTTTTTGGGAAAGTAAGTTGGTTAATTATTCGGATTGCGAATTGGTGGATTCTCTTTAATCTATGTATTCCCTGTGGGTTCGACTTGAACCTTTGAAAGGTTCTATTTATTGACAGTAATTGCTTTATTCTCTAAAAAGGAGGTGCAACTTAGGGGACATTGCAATTGTCACTAGGTCCTTAGTACAAAAGTAATAAGATCTCGGTGCTTTTATCATACCCTATACTATTAGAGATGTGGAGTTCTCAAGGGCATTATGTGATCTCAGTGTGAACATAAATCTAATGCCCTTTATGGTCTTCAAGAAGCTAGGATTGGGAGACCTTACTCCAACGAGCATGCGATTGTTGATGATTGATGACATGGTGAAGAAGCCTGTAGGGATACACTATTATGTGCTTGTCAAAGTGGATTATTTCAGATTTCGCATAGACTTTGCGATTGTGGACTGCGAGGTTGATTTTAAAGTCCCAATAAGCTTGGAGAAACCCTTGCTAGCCATTGGAAGAACATTGGTGGACATGGAGAGGGGCCAACTCGAGTTCAGATTGGGTAAAGATGAGTGTAGTGTTCAATGTCTGCCAACATGAAAAGAAGGATAATGATATAAGGATAGCTTCTATTATTGACAATATTTATGATACAGAACCAGGTTGCCACTTGAGGAGAGATTGCGCGTCGACATCCTGGAAGCAGTGTTGATGAACTTTGAGGGTGATAGCATCCCAGGCTGTGAGTAGATAGTGAAGGTGCTAAGAGTATATTACACCCCGTAGATGCCAAACTAGGCTGGAATTGGATTTATAGAATCGAGAGTCACCACCTACTAAACCATCTATTGAAGAGCCACTGATGCTAGAGTTGAAGGCTCTTCCATCCCATCTAAGATATGCAATTTTAGGCACCAACAACACCCTACCAGTCACAGTTGTTACAGACAGGAATAAAAGAATAGGTGAATGCACTGGTCTTTGTACTTAATCAATTCAAGAAGGCCATTGGGTGGACAATTACGGACATTATTGGTATCCCTCCTAAGGTATGTACTCATAAAATCTGATTGGTCAAGGACTACAAACTGAGTATTGAGCACCAAAGGCATCTCAACCCCCTATGCGAGAGATGGTGGGCAGGGAAGTCATCAAGTGGATAGACGCAGGGGTGATCTATCCAATCATTGACAGCGAATGGGTGAGCTCGGTTTAGTGTGTTCTAAAAAGAGCGTTGTCACAGTGGTCCCAAATGCTAGCAATGAGTTAATTCCCATACGGCTTGTCACAGGGTGGAGAGTATGCATGGACTATAAAAAGCTCCATGCATTTACAAAAAGGACCACTTCCCTAGGCTATTCATGGTCCAAATGCTAGACTGATTGGCTAGAAAGGGATGGTACTGCTTTCTAGATGGTTACTTAGGCTACAACCAGATCACCATTACTATGGATGATTAGGAAAAGACAATGTTCACATTCCCCTATGACACCTTTGAATTCAAGAGGATGCTATTCATATTATGCAATGCACTAGCAACATTCCAAAGATGCATGATGTCCATCTTCCTAGACATGGTGGAGGACACTATTGATGTCTTCATGGATAACTTTAGTGTGATTGGTGACTCATCAGAGGATTGCTTGAAGCACTTATATGTTTCCTTAGATGATGTGAGGAATGCCATTTGGTACTAAATTGGGAAAAGTATCACTCCATGGTGAAGGAGGGCATTGTGTTGCGGTACTGAAACTCCCCAAAAAGTGTCCAAAAATGTGCCTAAAAAATGCCATAATCATAATTTCCATATATCTGAAAACCTGCGTGATATTGAAAATCCAATTTCATATTCGTGATCAAGGGGCAAAATTAAGTGGGAAATTACCTCAATTTTAGAGAAATCGTATCAATATTGCATTTTTTAAAAATTCTAAAAAACTAATCAATCTGCACCCCTGGCGCGGCGCGGCCAGGGCGCGGACCTATATACTTTTTTTGCCAGTTTTGTTGTTTTTGTCCATAGCCTTTGAGTCTTGGGCCTAAGTTTCCCATATGTAAAACCCCCTATACTTAGTCATTTTTCAACCTCATATCATTCAATACATTTTCCTAATACCCTCTCTAACACTTAGACAATATTTCACTCAAATTCAAGTATTCCAAACTCATTTCGAATCTTATGCAATTCATTCAAGCTTCTAGTTCTCATTTCAATCCACATCAAGGGAATCTCAAAAGTTGAGGTATGTGGGTTTCAACCATAGGGTCTTTTCACCCATGGTGCTCAACCTTCCTTTTTATATAAATTATATGTTTTCAAGTTGATTTACTTATTGGTATTCTTACTATGAATTTGATTTTAAACTATGTTGGGATTTTTATGAAATGCAGTCTGTTTAAGTATGTTTTGAGCTATCAATCTATGCTCGATGATGATAATTGATGAAGGATTTTAATGTATCTTGCATGAGGGTGTTACCAAGTATTTGTGGGTTGCGTTGCATTAAGTTTTCTTACATGATTCACTTTTGAATTGAATGATTTTGAACTAGCATTACACACCCGCCAAGTATTTGATAAAATATCTAATTTAGGATTCTCGAGTTATTGAAGGTCTATTACATGGCTTATGAGTTAAGTGGCTTTATGATGATGAAAGGAATATGTATATGTGTTGATTTTTTAAAAAGTATCTTCAGTGTTGCAAGTGACCACACCTTGTTGAGGGGGTGCTATGCCTCAATCACAATGGATGGTAGGGTGTGACAACCATCAACCAATTGAGAGGTTGATACCTCAATCACCATGAATTGTAGGGTGGGACAACTATCAACCAGTTAAGGGGTTGATACCTCAATCGCCTCTCCAAGGGGGTGGTAGGTCTTGGATTCTATAATGATGATCTCTTACTACACATGTAATATGTTCTACATAAGCATATTTACTTCAAGCATTATTCATGCATGCCATATTGTTGCATGCTCCTCCATAGACTAATTATGCATTTTGACTATTTTGCTTATCTCTTGTGGCATTGCATCCTACATATTTAATACATTCAAACATACTATCGCATACTCTATGCCTACATGAGGTTACCATGAAGGAACCAGAGCTCCACTTGATCATCCTCCTCTTCCACGTGACTAGTACTATCTGTTAAAGCAAGCTTGGTGAGTCCTGAACTCCGAGGACAATATCTATTGATCTATGTTATGTAAAGATTATTTTCTTTGTCTAGATGCTTGTGACTATGAGGGTGAGCCCGAAAAGTTATCTTGGCCCCAGCCCAATCTATGTCTGTTGTTAGACGAGGTATGTATTTATGCTTTGACCTTTGACTCCTATGTTGATTTATGCTATGAAAGACTTCTCATAGTCCCTTTATCCTTATTTCTATTCTCTTATTGTTGTTTAATTACTTTCACGACCTAGGATGTGTAAATGATATGAAACGAGGCTTGTTTGGGGTCCCTTTGGATTCCCATTCATCATGTCACATCTAGGTCCTAGGATTGGGTCCTGACAAACTTGGTATTAGAGCACTAGGTAGTTAATGGCCCTTGGAATCCACCACACCATGTTGATTAGAGTCTTATTAATGGTTGTGAAGTGAACCACAACTATGAGTAAGAGGCTATGAGGCATTTTAGGAAATATTTCCCTTCTTTGTTATCCATGTCGTGCTATAAAAGCTAAGGTAAGGCTTTTCCCTAACAAATGTTCTTTGCTATGCTAGATCATGTCTATTCTAAGAGGAAGAAGAGCTCGTACACCTAAATAACAATCGGCTCATAAAGTGTTTCGGGATGCTATTGCTATACTAGCTGAAGCTATGACTAATCAAATCAATCAAGGGGTCCAAGACCCTCATGCTCCTACTCCAGCATCTAGGGTAAGGGATTCCATGAGGATGAAACCACTGGAGTTTCATGGGTCTAAAATAGATGAGGACCCTCAAGAATTCATTGATAAGGTGTACGAAGTGTTGTATATCATGGGTGTTAGATTTGAGGAGAAAGTAGTGTTGGCGGCCTACTAACTCAAAATGGTGGCCTAAATATGGTTTATTCATTGGAAAGATGAGAAGGGGAATAACAGTGTGATCCTTTGTGAGGAGTTTAAGGTGGTTTGTCAACCGGTTCTTCCCACTTGAGCTAAGGGAGGCCAGAATGATGAATTTCATGAATTTAAAGCAAGGATCTATGATTGTGAGTGAGTTTTCCCTCAAGTTCAACCAACTCTCCAAATATGCTCCATAATTAGTTACCGACCCAAGGTCTAGAATGAACACGTTTGTGATAGGTATGTCTGACTTGGTAAATAAAGAATATTATGCTGCCATGTTGATTATGATATGGACTTGTCCCGCCTCATGGCTTATGTCGAACAGTTGAAGGAGGAAAAGTTGAGAAAGAGAAGGGATAATAAGGCCAAAGGGGCACATTTTGAAGGAAGGTTCCAATGTCCTAAGGTTGGTCGGTTTCATCAAGGACAAGGGTCTTCTAATGATCCTAATAGAAGATTTGCTAATGACAACCCAAGGGCCCAAGAAAGTGGTGGTGTAGAGCCAAATGCTATGTGCCCAAGATGTGTTCGAGTCCATAATGACCCATATTTGAGGGACACCAGTGCTTGCTATAGTTGTGGACATGTGGGCCACAAGAAGATTGATTGTCCTGGTAATCAAAACAAGGGTAGAGATAGTCGTCCACAAGGCCATGGTGCAATTGCAATTCATTTGGGAAGGGGAGGTCAACAAGGTGGTTCCCCAAAGCATAATTGATTCTATACTCTTCAAGGGAGGCAAAAGGTAGATGAAGTGTCCGATGTCATCACAAGTATATTAAAAGTCTTTGATTTTGATATGTATGTATTGATAAACCCGGGTGCCACTTTCTTTTGTTACCCCCTTTGTTGCCAAAAATTTGCATGTTGAACCCAAATTGTTGTGTGAGCCATATGAAGGGTCTACTCCCGTTGGTGTATCTATTGTTGCTAGAAGAGTCTACAGAAATTGTACCATTTTCAATTTGCATAAAATATTACCATGTGATTTTGTTGAGTTAGATATGGTAGATTTTGATGTTATCCTTGGGATATATTGGTTGCATGCATATTATGCTTCTATTGCTTATAGAACCCGTAGTCAAATTTCAATTCTCTAATAAACCCATCCTTGAGTGGAAGAGTCATTAACCCATCCTTGAGTGGAAGAGTCATTATGTGGTGGTCAAGAGTAGGTGTATTTCTTGCCTTAAAGCCCCAAAGTTGGTTTCTAAGGGGTGTCTTTATCATCTTGTGAGGGTTAGGGATGTTGAGTCCAAAGTCCTTCCTATAGAGTTAGACCAATGGTTAATGAGTTCCTAGATGTCTTCCCTAGGAGCTTCTTGGTATTCCTCCCAAAAGGGATATAGATTTTGGCATGGATATCCTTCCCGATACTCAACCCATTTCTATTCCTCCTTACCATATAGCCTCGGTGGAGTTGAAGGAGTTGAAAGAGCAATTGAAGGATTTGTTCGAGAAGGGTTTTATTAGGCCTAGCCAATCACTTTGGGGTGTATCGGTGTTGTTTGTGATGAATAACGATGGTTCTCTTAGATTGTGCATTGATTACCGGCAACTTAATAGTGTCACCATCAAGAATATGTACCCTATACCAAGGATTGATGATCTTTTTGACCAACTTCAAGGGGCTAGTCACTTGTTTAAGATTGAGATTTGGTCTAGGTATCACCAAGTGAAAGTGAGGGAGTGTGACATTCTCAAGACTGCCTTTTGGACTAGATATGGGCACTATGAATTTGTGGTTATGTTTTTTAGGTTGACCAATCCACTGGCTATCTTCGTAGATCTTATAAAAAGGGTCTTCAAACCCTACATTAATTTGTTTGTGGTGGTATTTATTGATGATATCTTGATTTATTCCCATAGTAAGGAGGAGAATGTGGATCACTTGAGGGTGGTGTTACAAATCTTGAAGGAGGATAAGTTGTATCCAAAATATATGAAATGTGAGTTTTGATTGAAAGAGGTTGCCTTCCTATGTTATGTAGTGTCGGGGGAGAGTATTAAGGTGGATCCTAATGTCACGACGAAAGCCTAGAGCCTAGACGTGACTGGCAAATGGGGAACCTGAAGAAACCCCAAACAAGACTCTTAGCATCTCATCACATATTCTTGGTCACATAAGCAAGATAAATCATCAGAAGAAACATATAAAGGGGAAATTGGGACTAAGGGAGAGAGACTTATATGTTATTAGCTTGGATATCATAAGTGAGTCAAAGCTCAAGCATAATACATATCTTTCCCAACAGCACCTCTAATATAGAACTTAGCGGGGGCCAAGACAAGCAACCGGGCTCACCCTCATAGTCAAAGCATACCAAAAGGAAAGATAGTTTTTAATATATAGCATAGGAATATAAACCAATGTCCCCGAAGTGGAGAACTCACCAACTAGCTTGAATAGATACCTCTAGCCACGTGGAGGAGCATGATTACTGTATGGAGCTTCGGTTCCTACATGGTAACATCATATAGGCATAGAGTATGTGTTAATATGTTTGAATGTACTAAGTATGTAGGATGCAATTCAACAAGAGATAGGCAACATAATCAAAATGCATAAACATAGTCAATGGATAGCATATAACAATATGATATGTATGAATAAATGCTTCTAGTAAAACTCATGCTCATATAGATCATAATACATATGTAAGGAGAGACTAACATCATAGACCAAGCAAAGTAGTGCTTGGAATCCAAGGCTTAACACCCCCTTGGTTAATGGACTTCTCACCCTCCATCATAGTGGTCAAGGTACTAACCCCTCAATATGGTTAATGGACTTTATCACCCTCCATCATAGTGGCTAAGGTCCTAACCCCTCAACATGGTTAATGGACTTCATCACCCTCCATCATAGTGGTCAAGGTACTAACCTCTCAATATGGTTAATGGATTTCTCACCCTCCATCATAGTAGTCAAGGTACTAACCTCTAAACATGGTTATGGTCAATAATGCAATACTATAGAAGCTCTTCATGAAATTATTACAGAAACATCATTGTTTCGTCATCATAAAGTCATATATCTCATATGACAAGCATTAGGGCTTCAACAATCCAAGAATCATAATCTGAACATTTTATCAAACACTTGGCGGGTGTGTAATGGGGGTATAAGACCATGCAATTTAGAGATGAAATCATGCAAGTAAATTCATTGTAAAATCATCAATCAACACCTTGCAACACCCTCAAACAATATACATTAAAACCCTGCATCAGATCTCACATTACATCTAAGATTTAGAGCTCAAAACATGCTAAAACAACCATACTTTCAGGAACTCAAATCACTATGCAGTAAATTTCTTAATATAAAAAACCCACATGTAAAACCAACTTTAAATCATGAAATTTAAGTAGAAAGAGGATTGGGCACCATGGGGGAAAGTACCCAATGGTTGAACACACAGACCTTAGCTTTGGAGAAGTTCTTGATGAAGATTGAATATGGAGGCTCAAAGCTTGAAGAAAATCCTTAGATCTATAAGAGATTTGGACACTTGATTTTGGAGTGAAATATTAGTATAAGGGTTCGAGAGAGTATATTATCAATACAATGAAGAACTTAAGGGTTTTGGGAGCTTCAATGAGCATAAAAAAATCAATCTAGAGCTTAGAAAGGATGGAAAAGGACCAAAATAAGCCTTACTAAAAAGTTGTCTAACGACTGTTATGGGCCCTGTTACAACCCGTAGGTAGCGCTACGACTCGTCGGACCCCTCACATGACCCCTAGGATCAATTTTGAAGTCTCTAGAAATTTCTATGAGATTGACCTACAAGTTGTACCCCAACCTATGATTCATAACTGTAGGCTTGTAGTGCAACTATACACTGGTAGTCTTTAGTAAAATGGCCATAACTTTTGACTCCGAACTCTAAATGAGGTGAAACTAAAAGCATTGGAAAGCTAACTCAAAGCGCTTTCATTTGACATTTCGTGGGACACCCTATTACAAGTGTGCTAAAAGTTATACTTGTTTAATGTTGACTCGTGCATGAACCATCACCCAAAACTCAACTCTTAGGGAAGTCTTGAACTCGTCTAGGTACTAGGAGTCTCCCATGAACCTAATACACCCCCAATCTAACTAAATGAAGCTTAAAACATGGGTACAAGAGTGTTGAGTTATTAGGTGTCCTAATATCTCCCGCTTGGGGACATTCATCCTCAAATGTGGAAGAACAAGGCTTGAAAGGCATGAATTAGAACATGAAACTTCCAACCATAAGATCCATTGCATAACTTACTAGTTGAAAATCCTAATGTAGTTAAAAGTCATACTAAAATGTATTCAAATCATTCAAAACATCATTTTCAAAATCTCAACATAGGTGTAAAATCAATATGTATTTACCAACTTAAACATGAATGCATATGAATGACATAGGGGCTGAAACATAAAACTTAGAATCATAGAAAAGACTTGATGTGTTATCATAAGCTTGAATAGAATGAAAGGAATATGGATATTGCTTCTTCATGCCCACACCAAATTCCCAAGAGACACATACAAATAGACGACTCCTCCAAAGAGGGCCTTGGTGAACACCGCATCATTATCATTCAACTTCTCCATTCACCCATCCATACCTCCATCGGGACCTTCTCCTTAGTCAACTTATCCTCCACATCACCCAAAATCTCAAGGAATGCTGTAGCACTAGAGGTACCAGCACATCCCATCAACCTAGAAGCAAGAAGAACCGAACTAGCCCAACTCCTATCCATAGGCAATCCCCAAACTTATGCAACCTTACCAACTTCCCTCTACACTCTATAAGGACTCACAATCCTCAACACAATTGGCAACCTTATATATACCAACCTTATATACACCTAACCTACTCATTACCATAACCACCATCTCCCCCTTGCGAGACAACCTCCACTTCTATCCTCTTCTTACCCAAAACTTCCAAGTCTAACAAGGTAGAATCAAGGCCTTGCCTAATTTAGACCTCTTAACCCAAGAAGATATGGAACCATCAAGAACACTATATTACCATCCTCAACTTCCCTCAAGCTAACTTCCAAACTAACCAACTGATGGACCACACTAGTCTCCTATTTGCTACCATTTTCCACACATAATAGGCTACTTAAAGAACCAACCACAACAATAGCCTTATCGAAAAGACTAATGCACAATCATATCATAATTCTTAAGGAGTCCTAACCACCTTCTTGTTATCCTCAACTCATACCTACCTTATTTAGAAACAACCTCTTATTCTCCAAGACTTACAACACTACCCCCAAAGATTCACAAGCTCTAAAAAAATCTATGCCCCATCACTAGAGACCACCACCACATATCAAGGAAGGATTTTAGGACCCTATTTTATGGACCCATAAACATATTCAATGCATAAATCAACCAAAAATCTCCACCAATACTAATAATGCTCACTTGAGGACAAATCTCAAACCGAAGATCAACCTTAGTGAAGTGACTTACCCATTGTAGTTACCAAATAGATCAATCATCCTCATTTACCATCATATTATAACGTTACATGTTATACACTCATTGGAAATAGGTTATGCCAGTAGCCAAACCATCTCAAGACCTCCAACACATCAAGTTAATTTCAACCAAGATCATAAGACAAGACCTCTATACAATAAGAACATGGATCAATACTTATGGACTTTCTAACAACCATACACTCAACCAAAAATAGACACCAAAGGTTCACATCATCACTCAAGACACACAAGATTCACACTAGCAACCCAAAATAATAAAGAAAAAAACAATGGCACTCCCGCCCCAATAATGCAAACACATCTAAGTCAAGGAACCTTCAATATGCCAGTAGCAACATCAGGCTCCTCATCCACTTCTTGCCTCTTTTGAAGAGCATAGAACTGATTATGCCTTGTAGTATCCCCTTAATCAACCTCACCACCTCTACCCCTTTTGCGCCTAAGAGGGTAATCTACTATCTTGTGACCATCCTCTCCATAATCATAACAAGTATTGGTTTTCTTCAAGCACGGGCCATCATGACATTTACCACACTTTGGGCACCTGGCATAAGGTACCACACTAGTATAACTTTGGCATCTTTGGAACTTTCCCTCACCACCACTCTCTTGTCCTCCTTACCTTTCTTCTTCCTCAACATTTCCACCTTCATTTGTTCAGCATAAATTATCAAACAGGACAAATCCATGTCACCAATCAACATAGCGGACCGACATTCCTCACTCACTAAGTCGAAGATACCCATTATAAGCTTGTTCATCCTAGTCTTAAGATCGGCCACCAAGTGAGGAACATACTTTGAAAGTTGATTGAACTTGAAGTAATACTCCCTCACACTCATAGCACCTTGCTTCAAATTCATGAACTCCACCAACTTAGCCTCCCTAAGCTCAAGACGAAAGAACGGATCAAGAAAACTCTATTTGAACTCCTCCCAAAGCACCGCATAACCATTTCCTTTCTCTCCCTTCCATTGCTCATACCATACTTTGGCTACCACTTTAAGTTGATATGCCTCCAACTCTGCTTTCTCATTCTGGCCCAATACCAATGATATTCAAAATTTTGTAGATCTCATTAATGAACTCTTGTGGATCCTCATCCACCTTTGACCCATGAAATACCAGAAGATTTACCCTCATAAAGTACCTTGCCCTAGCTCTCAGGGTAGTAGCATAAGGGGCTTGGGCCCCTTGGTTTATTTGATTGGCCACAACTTGGACAAGTATAGTGAGAGCATCCTGGAGTTCACTATTGGTAGATTGCCCCTTTGGAGTTTGGGCCCTTCTTCCTTGAGCGTTAGACATGATCTAGCATAGCCAAGAATAATCATTAGGGGGAAAACGTTACTACAACTGGATAGCACGACTTAGAGCATGAAGTAGGGAAACATTTTCTAAAATGTCTCATAGCCTCATACTCATAGTTATGGTGCACAACACAACCATGAATAAGAATATAATCAATGTGGTGCATTGGACTCTGAGGATCTATCAACCTAGTACTCTGATACCATCTTTGTCACGACCAAGCCTAGAGCCTAGACATGACTAGCAAATGGGGAACTTGAAGGAACCCCAAATAAGTCTCTTAGCATCTCATCATACATCCTTGGACATGGAAGCAAGATAAATCATCACAAGAAACATATAAAGGGGAAATGGGACTAAGGGAGAGAGTGACTTATATTTAATTAGCTTGGATATCATAAGTGAGTCAAAGCTCAAGCATAATACATATCTTGCCCAAGAACAGCTCTAACATAGAACTTAGCGGGGCCTAACATACTCTCTCACACTCAAAACACCCTACTTCAAATTCATGAACTCTACCAACTTAGCCTCCCTAAGGTCAAGAGGAAAGAACGGATCAAGCAAAGTCTATTTGAACTACTCCCAAAGCACCACATAACCATTTCCTTTCTCCCCCTTCCATTTCTCATACCATATTTTATCTACCCCTTTAAGTTGATATGCCTCCAACTCCGCTTTCTCATTCGACCCAACACCAATGATATTCAAAATTTAGTAGACCTCATCAATGAACTCTTGTGGATCCTCATCCACCTTTGACCCATGAAATACTAGCATATTTATCCTCATAAAGTACCTTACCCTAGCTCCTGGGGTAGTAGCATAAGGGGCTTGGGCCCCTTGGTTGACTTGATTGGCCACAACTTGGGCAAGCATAGTGTGAGCATCCTAGAGTTCACCATTGGTAGATTGCTCCTTGGGAGTTTGGGACCTTCTTCCTTGAGTGTTAGACATGATCTAGCATAGCAAAGAACAATCATTAGGGGGAAAAAACTTACTACAACTCGATAGCACGACTTAGAGCATGAAGTAGGGAAACATTTTCTAAAATATCTCATAGCCTCTTACTCATAGTTGTGGTACACAACACAACCATGAATAAGAATATAATCAACATGGTGCATTAGACTCTGAGGATTTATCAACCTAGTGCTTTGATACCATCTTTGTCACAACCCAAGCCTAGGACCTAGACATGGCCGACAAATGGGGAACCTGAAGGAACCCCAAACAAGCCTCTTAGCATCTCATCACACATCCTTGGTCGCGGAAGCAAGATAAATCATCATAAGAAACATATAAAGGGGAAATTGGGACTAAAGGAGAGAGTGACTTATATTTAATTAGCTTGGATATCATAAGTGAGTCAAAGCTCAAGCATAATAAATATCTTACCCAATACCACCTCTAACATAGAACATAACGAGGCCCAAGACACACGATCGAGCTCACTTTCATAGTCAAAGCATAGTGAAAGGAAAGATAGTCTTTAATACATAGCATAGAAATGTAAACAAATGTCCCCAGAGTGAAGTACTCACCAACTAGCTTGAATGGATTCCTTCAGCCGCATGGAGGAGAATGATTACCAAATAGAGCTATGGTTCCTACATAGTAACATCATGTACGCATAACTTATGTGTTAGTACATTTGATAAGTATGTAGGATTCAATACAACAAGAGATAGGCAACATAATTGAAATGCATAAACATAGACAATGGATAGCATGTAATAATATGATATGCATGAATGGATGCGTCTAGTGAAAATCATGCTAATATAGATCATAAAACATATATAAGGAGAGACTATCATCATACACCAAGAAAAGTAGTGTTTGGTATCCAAGGCTTAACATTGCCTTGGTGGAGGTCGAGTTACCAACCCCTTAACATGGTTAATGGACTTCTCACCCTCCATGATAGTGGTCAAGGTACTAATCCCTCAACATGGTTAATGGACTTCATCACCCTGTATCATAGTGGTCAAGGTACTGACCCCTCAACATGGTTATGGTCAACATGCAATACTATAGAAGCTCATCATGAAATTATCACACATACATCATGTTTTCATCATCATAAAGTCATATATATCATATATCAAGCATTAGACCTTCAACAATCCAAGAATCATAATTCAAACATTTTATCAAACACATGGCAGGTATGTAATGGGGGGGGGGGGTATCAGACTATACAATTTAGAGATGAAATTCATGCAAGTAAATCCATTGAAAAATCATCAATCAACATATTGCAACACCCTCAAGCAATATACATTAAAAACCTTCATCAAATCTCACATTAGATCTAAGATTTAGAGCTCAAAACATGCTAAAACAACCATACTTTCATGAACTCAAATCACTATGCACTATATTTCTGAATATACAAAACCCACATATAAAATCAACTTTAAATCATACAATTTAAGTAGAAAGAGAATTGGGCACCATAGGGGAAGGACGCAATGGTTGAAACCCATATACCTTAGCTTTGGACAAGTTCTTGATGAAGATTGAAATGGGGGCTTGAATCTTGAAGAAAATCCTTAGATCCAGAAGCGATTTGGACACTTGATTTTGGAGTAAAATATTAGTATAAGGGTCTGAGAGAGTACTTTATCAACAAATGAAGAATTTAAGGGCTTTGGGATGTTGAATAAGCATAAAAATGTTAATATAAAGCTTAGAAAGGGTGGGAAAGGACAAAAATAACCCTTCTTGAAAAGCTGTCTAACGATTATTACGGGCCCCATTACAATCCATAGATATCACTATGGCTCGTAGGACCATTTACATAACCCCTAAGATTAATTTTGAAGTCTCTGGAAATTGCTACGAGCCTAACGTACGAGTCGCACCCCAACCTACGAGTCATAACTGTGGGATTATATGCAACTCTGCACTAACAGTCTTTAGTAAAATGACCATAACTTTTGACTCCGATCTATAAATGAGATGAAACCAAGTGCATTGGAAAGCTAACACAATGGGATTTCATTTAACATGTCATTGGCTACCCAGTTCGAAGTGTGCTAAAAGTTATGCTTGTTTAAATTGACCTTTGCATAAACCATCACCCAAAACTCAACTCTTAGGGAAGTCTAGAACTCATCTAGGTACTAGGAGTCTCCCATGAACCTAATACACCCCCAATCTAACTAAATGAGGCTTGAAACATAGGTGCTAGAGAATCGAGTTATGGGATGTCATACCTAAAAATATGGAAGTGATTAGAAATTGGTCTAGACAATTGACTTCATCGTATATTAGAAACTTCTTGGGTTTAGCAGGTTATTACTGGAGTTTTGTGAATGGGTTCTTTTCTATTGCTTCTACCATGACTAAGTTGACTCAAAAGAAGTCTAAGTTTGTGTGGACTGATGAGTGTGAAATGAGTTCCTAAACTTTGAAACATAAGCTTGTCTCCACTCTGATCTTGTCTCTATCGGAAGGTTTGAAAGTATTTGTTGTGTATTTTGATTCCTCAAGAATTGGTTTAGGTTATGTTTTGATGCAAAATAGTGAAGGGATAGCTTATGCCTCTAGAGAACTTAAGGTGCATGAAAAGAATTATCCTACCAATGATCTTAAGTTGGCCGCCGTGGTATTTGCTTTGCTAATTTTGCATCATTACTTGTATAGAGTGCATGTTGATGTGTTTACCAGTCATAAGAGTCTCCAATATGTATTCACCCAAAAAGATCACAACTTGAGGCAATAAAGGCGATTAGAGCTTCTTAAGGATTATGATATGAGTGTATATTATTACCCCGATAAGGCTAATATTGTGGATGATACTTTGAGAAGGGTGTCTATGGATAATCTAGCACATGTTGATAATAGGGGCAACAAAGTGGCTAGAGAGGTCCATCGGTTAGGAAGATTGGGAGTTAGGTTGGAAGAAGTTGATAATGGTGGTATAGTGGTTGTTGATGGCTCAAAATCTTCATTGATTGAGGAGGTGAAGGCAAAGCAAGATCTTGACCCCGCCTAGCTCAAATTGAAGGCCTTGGTGAGAGATGGTAAGGTGGAGGTTTTCTCCTAAGGGGGAGATGGTGTCCTTAGGTACCAAGGTAGATTATGTGTGCCTTGTGTTGATGACTTGAAGAAAAAGATTTTAGATGAGGCTCATTATTCTTCCTATTCTATTCACCCTGGTACTACAAAAATGTGTAGAGATTTGAGGGAAGTGATTTGGTTGGGTGGTATGAAGAGAGATATCGCCAAGTTTGTATCTGGTTTCCATAAATGCTAACAAGTCAAAGCAGAACATCAAAGGCCGGGTGGCCTAACCCAAGATATAGAGGTTCCTATTTGGAATTGGGAGGAAATTAACATAGATTTTGTGGTTGAGTTTCCTAAGACTAGAAAGGGTTTTGATTCTATTTAGGTTGTGGTTGATAGAATGACAAAGTCGACTCGTTTTCTACCGATTAAGACTACTTATGGTGCTGAAGATTATGCTAAGTTGTACATTAATGAATTGGTTAGATTATATAGGGTGCCCTTGTCTACCATATCAGATCGTACTCAATTGACTTCTCACTTTTGGGGGTCCTTCCAAAGAGGTCTTGGTACCAAGGTGAAGCTTAATATGGCATTTCACCCTCAAATGGATGGCCAAGACGAAAGAACTATCCAAACTCTTGAGGATATGCTTAGAGCTTGTGTATTAGAGTTTAAGAGTAGTTGGGATGATCATCTTATACTCATTGAGTTTGCTTACAACAATAGCTATCATTCTATCATTGGTATGTCTCTTTTTGAGGCTCTTTACGGTAGATGTTGTAGGTCCCCGGTTAGATGGTTTGACGTAGGGAAGATGGCTTTGCTGGGTCCAGATCTGGTTATGGAGGCCATGGAGAAGGTAAGGGTTATAAGAGAAAGATTTAAAATAGCCCAAAGTCATAAAAAGTCCTATGCCAATGTGAGGTGAAGGGATCTTGAATTTAAGGTTGGTGGTTCTATTTGAAAGTCTCACCCATAAAGGGTGTGGTTCGTTTTGAAAATAAGGGTAAATTGAGTCCATGATTTGTCAGTCCTTATAGAGTGTTGAGAAGGATTAGCAAGGTGTCCTATGAGTTGGAGTTGCCCAATGCTATGAATATGATCCATCCGGTCTTTCATGTGTCTATATTGAGGAAATATGTGGGTGACCCAAGTGCCATTGTACCTCTTGATGTTGTGGGTGTTATTGAAGACAATTTGACTTATGAAGAGGTTTTGGTAGAAATTTTGGATAGACAAGTGAAGAGGTTGAGGAATAAGGATGTTGTTACTATCAAGGTGCTTTGGAGAAACCAATAAGTTGAGAATACTACATGGGAAGCCAAGGCGGACATGCAAAAGCCATATCCCTATCTATTCCATTCTACTCAAGCCTAAGGTACTAAGTCAAGTCCCCTATGTAATTTCTAGTCTTATGTTTCAGCCTTTATGTCATTGCATGCATTCATGTATATGTTGACAATTTCATGGTGATTTTGACACTTACTTGAGATTTTTGAAATGATGCTTAAGTGCATTGTGGCATTCATGTGTTTGGCTGAACTCATCTTGATCATTTCTCTCATATACATTTCTTTGACATTCAGGGATGAATGTTCCCAAGGGGGAGATATTAAAATGCCTCAAAAAGTGCCCAAATGCCTGAAAAATATCCATAATCATAATTTTTATATATCACAAAATTTGTGTGATATCACAAATCTGACTTCAAATTCATGATCAAGGGAAAAATTAATTGGGTAATGGGTCTAACCTCAATTTTAGAGCAATCGTATCAAAATTTTATTTTCTAAAAAATATGAAAAACAAAATCGATGTGCGCCCCTGATGCGACGTAACGATGGCGCAGAACTGTATTTTTTTGCTAGTCTTATTGTTTCGGTCCAAGGCCTTGGGTCTTGGGCCTAAGTCTTTCCATGCATAAAAACACCTATACTTAGTCATTTTCAACCTCATATCATTCAAGACATTTCCCCAATACCCTCTATAACACTTAGACAAATACTTCACTCAAATGCAAGTGTCTCAAACTCATTCTAGATCTTAAGAAATTCACTCAAGCTTCTAGTTCTCATTCCAATCTTCATAAAGGGAATCTCCAAAGTTGAGGTGTGTGGGTTTCAACCATTGGGTCCTTTCACCCATGGTGCCCAATCTTCCTTTTTATACAAATTACATATTTTCAAGTTGATTTACTTATGGGTATTCTTACTATGAATTTGATTATATACTGTGTTGGGATTTTCATGAAATGTGGCTTGTTTAAGCTTATTTTGAGCTATGTATCTATGTTCTATGATGAGATTTGATGAAGAGTTTTAGTGTATCTTGCATGAGGGTGTTACGAAGTGTTGATAGGTTGATCTACATTATGTTTTTCTTACATGATTCACTCTTGAATTGCATGATTTTAAACTAGCATTATACACCTGCCAAGTGTTAATAAAATATTCGATTTAGGGTTCTTGACTTACTGAAGGCCTATTGCATGGCTTATGAGTTAAAGTGTCTTTATAATGATGAAAGGCATGTGTATATGTGTTGATTTCTTGAAAAGTATCTAGTGTTGCAAGTGACTACACCTTATTAAGGGGATGCTATGCCTTAATAACCATGGATGGTAGGGTATGACAACCATCAACCAATTGAGGGGTCGATACCTCAATCACTATGGATGGTAGGGTGTGACAACCATCAACCAATTGAGGGTTGATACCTCAATCGTTCTCCAAGGGAGCGGTATGCCTTGGATTCTATAAGGATTGCCTCTTACTACACATGTAATATGTTCTATATAAGAATGTTTACTTCAAGCATCATTCACGCATGCCATATTGTTGTATGCTCATCCATTGCCTAGTTATGCTTTTTGACTATATTGCTTATCTCTTGTGACATTGCATTGTACATACTTAATACATTCAAATGTACTAACACATACTCTATGCCTACATGATGTTACCATGTAGGAACCGGAGCTCCACTTGATCCTCCTCCTCTCCACCTGGCTAGTACTATCTTTTAAAGTAAGCTTGGTGAGTCCTAAACTCCAAGGACAATATCTATTGATCCTATGTTATGTAAATACTCTTTTCTTTGTTTAGATACTTGTGACTATGAGGGTAAGCCCGAAAAGTAGTCTTAGGCCCTACCCAATCTAGTTAGAGGTATTGTTGTACAAGCTATGTATTTATGCTTTGGGCTGTGACTCTGTTGATTTATGCTATGAAAGACTTCTCTTAGTCCCTTTATCCTTATTTCTATTCTCTTATTGTTGTTTAATTGCTTCCGCGACCAAAGATGTGTAAATGATATGCTAAGAGCCTTGTTTTGGGTCCCTTTGGATTCCCATTTGATGTGTCACGTCTAGGACCTTGGCCTGGGTCCTGACAAATTTTGTATTAGAGAACTAGTTTGTTAATGGTCCTCGACATCCACCATACCACATTGATTAGAGTCTTATTCATGGTTATGAAGTGCACCACAACTTTGAGTAAGAGGCTATGAGACGTTTTAAAAAATGTTTTCCTTCTTCTTAATCCTTGTCATACTATAGAAGTTAAGGTAAGGATTTTCCCTAATGAATGTTCTTTTCTATGCTAGATCATGCCTATCCCAAGAGGAAGAAGAGCTCGTATACCCGAAGAACAACCGGTTTATGAAGCATTTTGGGATGCTATTGCTATGCTAGCTCAAGCTATGACTAATCGAATCAAACAAGGGGCCCAAACCACTCATTCTCCTACTCCTACATCTAGGATAAGGGATTTCATGAGGATGAACTCGCTGGAGTTTCATGTGTCTACAGTGGATAAGGACCCTCAAGGATTCATTGATGAGGTCTACAAAGTATTGTTTATCATGGATGTTAGATTGGAGGAGAAAGCAGAGTTGGTGGCCTTCCAAATCAAAGGGAGGTCTCAAATATGGTTTACTCAACGAAAGGAGGAGAAGGGGAACAATAATGTAATCCTTTGGGAGGATTTTAAGGCGGTATTTCTCAACTGGTTCTTCCCTCATGAGCTAAGGAAGGCTAAAATGATAGAGTTCATGAATTTAAAGCAAGGATCTATAAGTGTGAGTGAGTATGCCCTCAAGTTCAACCAACTCTCCAAATATACTCCACAATTGGTTGTCGACCCAAGGTCTAGAATGAACACATTTGTTATGGATGTGTCCAAGTTGGTAAATAAAGAATGTCATGTCACCATGTTGATAGGTGATATGGACTTGTCTTGCCTCATGACTTATACAGCACAATTGGAAGGGGAGAGATTGAGAAAAAAAGGGGTAATGAGGCCAAGAGGGCCCATTTTGGAGGAAGGTTCCAAAGCAAACTACTTGAGAAGGATTCTAAGTTCGTGTTTGATGATTCATGCATAAAAGCCTTTGAAGGATTAAAGCAACCATTGATTTCAATTCCCATCATTGTAGCTCCAGATTTGTCAAACCCTTTTGAAATCATGTGTGATGCAAGCCGGGTTGTAATGTCGCCCAAGTTACACCTCCTTTTTAGAGGATAAAGCACTCGCTATCAAAAAATAGAACCAAACAAAGTTTAGGGTCAAACCCACAAGAAATACGTAGAATCAAGACAAATTCACCTATATGGAATCAGACTAGTTAACCAACTTAATTCCAGGGGGCAGGGGTAGCAATAATCAATGAGAAAAATAAACTATGACGAGAGAAAAATTAATAATATAGAGCAACTAGGGTATTGTGTTCTCTATGATTCCCCAACTCAGTATCACAAGATAACCTAATTCTTGTCTAATGTATAGCATGCAGGACAATAATTTAAGTTCACCAAGCCCTTTGGTCAAAGGTGAGAGGCAAATTTCACTATATGACTTGGCCCATATCGATAGTGTGCATTACTAACTATTACCTATAAGTCCAGTACAACCTCCCCTTAGCCTAGGTTTGTTGCTTAGACAAGAACACATCAGTCAAATATTGTCAATTAGTCTATTTTCATATTCATTAATACCTTGATCCAATCATTAACACTAGGCGAGTTTTAATGTTAGCCACCACTAGAAAGCATGCAAAACGAAGAGAGCTAATTAATACATGCATACACCTTCCAAGAATTGTGAATTATCCAGTTTTACTTTGTTAGTTCTTCATGGTTTCCACAACCCTAGTTGTGGATTTAGCTGCTTATGCTATGTGTAGATGAAGAGATTATAAATTGAGGAGACATAATTAAACACTTACACAATTGTATTAAGAACCAGCAAATCCAAAGTCAATGAAAATCACAAGCTTGAAGATCAAATTACGTAAAAAACTCTTTCACAATTTTCTAGAGAATATTGAGTTCTCTGAGCATTTAACCTAAACTACACAAAACTGACATGAATTGCTGAGAAATTTTGAAAAATAAACTAAAAACCCTATTTATAATAATTAAAAATAAGTCCTAAATAAATTAGGAAAACTGGTCGGCAAACTCTATGAAAGCACTTTACGACCCGTAATATCATCTATGGCTAGCAGTCGGGGTCTTGTTATCAGCTATTGGAATTTTGGACTTCACTTCTATGATACCCCTTCATGACTTGTAAAGTGGTTTACGACCCATAAAGGGGGTTTTGTCTGATAACTTTCCTACAAGTATACTTATCTAATCCTCGAGGCACGATAGGTATTGTACTACTCATAAACTACTCCACAACTCATCTGTATATCGTAGACTTCATCTTCATCAAATAGCCTCTCATTGGAAATCCTCATGAAACCTATCTACAACTCATAGAATGCTCTACGACCCATAGAATGTCTCATATAACAACAAAACCAACAACTTCTGCAATTGTTTCCTAAATTATAGCCAATCTGTAATCCTACAAATGTAAACACAAAAACATATAAAACCCATAAGTATCGCATTGAGAACACATAAAACACTAAGTTTTAAGCATCAAAAGTGTTGTCATTTAGCAGCAGATCACTCTCATCTTAAAATTATCGCTTGTCCCCAAGCGTAAGACTCAATCTATATAGACAATACAGTAACACACAGACCTCTACTCAATAGCAAACATCATATATATATATCTCAAAATCAGATACCCACACCAACTTTTGATAACAAGATTAGATAGCTATTTAGCAGACCAAGGGAAACTGGTGCATATGATAACACAACTATGACAAGCAAGGGGTTATTAACAGTCCATAATCACTGAACAAGTCAAATGCTAACAATGCTTAAGGTTCATAAACTCTATCATCTTAGCCTCCCTTAGGTCTATAGGAAAAAATCGATTGAGGAATGCGGCTTTGAACTCTTCAAAAAGGATAGCATTATCTTTCCCCTTCTCCAACTTCCATTATGTAAACCAAATTTAAGCCACCCCTTTGAGTTGGTATGCCGCCAACTCCACCATTTCCTTCGAATTGACCCCCATGATGGATAGCACCTTGTACACCTCCTATGAACTCTTGGGGATCCTCATCCATCTTGGACCCATGGAACTCTGGTGGATTCATTCTTGTGAAATCTCTCACCCTAGAAGCCGGAGTAGGAGCATGAAAGGCTTGGTTAATTTGGTTTGTCATAGCCTGAGCCAACATTGTAATAACATCTTGGAACTTATCTTGGACTACCCCTCCACCTTGAGGACCTTGAGGAGTTAGAGGGGCCAATTTCTCCTCAGGTGTACGAGCTCTCCTTAGCCTCCTTCTTCGAATTGGCATGATCTATAAGAGCAAAGAGTATTAGTTAGGTGAATAGCCTTACACTTACATCTAAAGCAGTATATAGACTATGAAGAAGTGAGACATTTCCTAAAATGCCTCAAAGCCTCCCATTCGTAGTTGTGGCACGCTTCACAACCATGAATAAGACTCTAATCGACGCGGTGTGTTATATTTCGAGGACCATTAAATACCTAGTGATCTAATACCAAATTTGTCACAACCCAAGCCTAGGGCCTCGACGTAAAGTGACCCAAACAAGCCTCTTAGCATATTAATCACACATTCTTTGTCATGAAAGCAAAGTAACAACAACAAGAGATATAATAAAAAGGGTGCGGTACTAAGGGAAAACTTGATATTCATAAAAACCAAAATAGTCAAGCTCATAGCATAAGTATATTATAATATCCAACAACACCTCTAACTTGGAATAGAATGGGGTCCGAGACAATCTCAGGACTCACCCTCATAATAACAAATGTTCAACATAAAGAAGTCTCAAAATAGGAAGAACAATGTAGATAGTGTCCTTAGACTTAAGGACTCACCAAAGCTTATCTTCGAAGTATCAACTAGCCACATGGAGGATGATCAAAAGGTGCTCTGATCCCTATATGGTAATACATGTAGGCATTAGTACATTTGAATGTAATAAGTATGCGGTGATAAAATGCTACAAGACATAAGCCAATATATTTAAAATGCGTAATCATAGGCAATGGATATGTCACGACCCAACCCAGGGGCCGTGATTAGTGCCGGTTGGGCACCCAGACAAACATTAAATTGGATTTCCATTCACAATAACTAAGAAATTTCTTGAAATTTTGGTAGAGTTTCCTCTGTTTTACTGACTAGCCTCAAATGCAAACAGCGAACCCAGCAACAACAGACATCACTATACATATATATATATGCGGGCCGACAACGTCACCACTATAGCAGAACCGCCCAACAAATGTATCATACAAATGAGGTCACACCAACATAATTCCCACACCCACATATATCCACAGACCTCTAAACACACAAACTAGATCATAAGACGGGACAGGGCCCCGTCATACCCTCGAATATATATACAAATGTAAAGTACAAAAAATAAGGAAACATGTATATACCAATAGACTATTCCTGAGGCAAGGGAGCACTTCAACGGTAGGCGGAGGCCCTATGAAGATGGATCTCTAACCTATTCGTCCGTTCCTGCGGGTATGAACATAGCCCCCGAAGGGAGGGGGTCAGTATGAAATGCGTACCAAGTCTATAAAGTGGAAAGTACTAAATATGAACGAAAAAAATAATTCCAATGAAATGTATAACTCAAACCTATATGCAAACATAAATGAATATTTCTCTTTTTAAACCATCAAAATAATACGTATCAAATGGGAATGATGGTGACTTCAAAACTCATGCCATACCATAGCCTAACCCCAGAAATTTCAAAATCTCCGACAACTCCAACACAAGTCCCAACTATAGCCCAGGTGAGCCGAGGCGAACAGCGGCCAAGTACTCACGTCATAGGATAGGTGAACCAGGGTGACGATGCCAAGCATTTATGTATCATAATACATAAAGGTCATCATGCCCATTTCTTGAGCCGAGGCGACAGTGCCACGCACTCTCGTGAGCTGGGGCAAACTCGGCCCAGTACTCACACGTCATGATGTCATCCCAAGCCCAGCTCCTTATGTCTCCAAGCTAAGCAAAGTCGGCCCATGGGCAAACC
>JAOTQJ010139244.1:0-39449 GCA_025642045.1 Solanum sejunctum | reverse complement strand
TATGAACACTTACTAAACTACAATAAAATTAATTATTTTTTTCATTTTACCCAATCATTAATTAGTGTATTGATGATTTTTCTAACTTAATTTAATATACATTAATATAAGTAAAGGGTAAAATTCACGAGTGCATTAATGATTTTTTAATAGTGTAAAATAAAAAATGTCCATATAATATGGGACAGGGGAAGTAATATTTATCTATTTACATGTCTCTTAATTCTAGAACAATTAATATAAAAGATCAACTCTATATCCAGCGAAATCCTACAAATAAAGTCTAAAAATTAATACAAAAGATCAAGTTAGAAAAAATATTTTAATTTTCTTTTAATTGTTTAAATTGACAATTACTTTGAAACCTATATTTTTAATATACATCATAACTAAACAAAATAAGGAGCATGTAATCTTTAAATAAACATATATATATTTAAAAAATTATGTAAAGAAAGTAAAGTAAAATATAATAATGAACTTTAAAATATTTAAAAGGATTTGAGAAATTTATGCTAAAGAAAACCATTTGTATTTCAAAATTCATTAACTTTTTAAAACAATTTAATTTTTGTGTCCCTTTCGTAAGAGTTAAATCTTTTAAATTATACTTCCTTTCTTACTTTTCAATTGTGATAATAAACTTTAGCAATTTCTTTTAAAATTCTAACTAGAAGTGTAGCCGACTAATAAATTTGAAAAGGTCTCTATCTTCATGAGGTAGTAGTAATGTTTATGTAAACTCTATCCACCCCAAATTATGCTTTATGAAATTTCACTAGATATGTTATTGTTATTGGTATTGTAATGAATACAAGCGATACAAGAGAAAATGAATACAAGTGATACAATTGTATCACCCTGTATAATTAGAACAAAACCATTATTTTTATGTATTTTTGAGATACAAATGAATACAAACTATATAAGAGAATATGTATAGATCAAATACAAATTGTATCAACCTATACAAGAGCATATGTATGCATCAAATACAGATTCTATACTTCACTTCTTTTTAGCATTTCTATCCCTCTTTTACTCGCCTCTATCTCCCCTTCCCCCCTCTTGTTGCATCTCTTCTCTCTAGCTCCTTTAGCTCCCCATCCCATACCTCTGATGCAATCCAAGCTAACCTAATGATCATGGGCTACAAAACCGAGCAACAAAACCTGCCTTTCCTATGAAAAGGTTTTTGAAATGTAAGTCCAATTAACCCAATCCTAAATGAGCTATTCTGTAACTCGTGAGCTAGCTCTTCATTTTCTATTTTTTAATTTGTAAATTTTATAAATGACATTTATAAGATACTATATTTCTAGTGATAACATGATTTTTAAACTTCAAGTTCTAACAATAAAATATTAACAGGTTGCGACATTTTTTAATATAATAAATTAATAAAATACGAAACAAAAAAAAAATTAAAGTATTGATGATTATGTATTAGTTAACATATAATAAGGAGTTTGTAACTGAATCAAATATTTATTTTTCTTAATTTACGCAATTAGTACAGGTTGTTTCCTTAATTTACTCAAATTAGTTCAATCAATTCGTTATCTGCCTTCTTGATTTTTTTTATTTTTTATTTTTTAACTTCTGATCTATTATCTTCTTTGTTATCTGTCTTATTGATTTTTTTTTTTTTTTACTTTTGATCTATTATCTTCTTAGTCTTCTCAACACCATTTTCTGATCGCAGTCAATTGATTTCATTTTTGAAAGAATTTTTTTTCACTATTCTCATGGAAGTGAAAGATTCTGACCAGGTTATGATTCTTTTGAATTTTTTTGTGGTTCATAAAAAATAATTTAAAATAAATAATTTTTTTTAGTTTATTAAAATTGAGAAATCTGATTATGTTGTATAATAGTGTTTGATTTTATTGAATATAAATTTATTAGTATTGGTGTATGTAATTTTTTTTCAAAGAATGATTTTCTCGAAGTACCCTTCATTCGAATGATATACAAATTCATACTCTATGACATGAATTGTCATACCCCGAGCCTATACTCTAGATGTGGCCGACATTCGAAAATCATTTCTAGTCCCCAAGCGAACCACTTAGCCTGACTACTTACTCAGCGGAAGACTCACAATAGTGGGAAAAAACCATAAAAGCTGTCATAATATATCATAAAAGACATGATTATAGTCATAAATGAGCTAAAAATAATCATAAGACTGTATGCTGAAAATAACATGCTGAAAACTGATAAGTAAAACTTATTTTCTTAGCTTGGGGAGTTTCTCTAACCGACAACCACCACTATGAGCTTCGTGGTGATACAACATCTTGCACATGCTGCCAGAGCCATCCCGTACTTTGTCGGGGTAGGAACGAATAACTAGGGGAATGAATCCATCCCAAATTAGGCCATCTCAGTGCCTAATGAGGAAGATACTGTAGTACAATCCTATCATGTGATGGCTATATAGTTTATGAGCTTGAGTAATTTATTCTACTCTCATCCATATCGCTGCTCAATACTACTCCCAAAATACTTTATATAGTTCATACTTAAATGATCATAAATTCTAGATATTTGGCTTTCTTGGGGACTTAGCCCAGCCCAGCTCACTACTTAACTTTCTCAACTGAAATCTTTAACGTTAGTTAAACTAGTATTTTCATATACTTTCAAACATATCAGATTTCTCAACTAAAGTATCAAGAAGAAAATCATTCATTAATATATAATGTACTCAGCTAGAATGCAAGAATGATTCAAGAAAAGGATTTCTTAACTTATCTTAAAATATAAGCTTCTTGTGTGTTCATAAAACCCATATGAAATTCACAGGAAATCATCTATAACTTTAAATATTGAAATCAATAATTCATATAACAATTAAAGAATCTAGAATCCTCAATTTTTATCAAGAATCTAGGTATACGTACAAAAATTCACTAACTTTACAGGATTTACATGAATGTAATCTCAATCAAGACTTGAACTTACTTCTGGGATGAAAACTAAATTTATCCTTTCTAAAATATTCTAGAATAATAATTTTAGAGTGACCTTATATATCTTGGAAAGAGCTCTGGGTGAATTGGAGGAATTTTCTTGAAGAATTGGAGAGAAATCATTGACTTTCTTTACGCTTGAATTTTTCTTAGAAGGGTTTTTGAACGAATGAATGTGAAAAAACTATTTTTGGACCTTAATACAACTTTAAACGCTTAACTTAGGATTATGGGGTGTAGGAAAGGTCGAAACTACCCTTATCCATTAAAAGAAGAAAAAATTGCTTCCTCCAGCACTAGTGTGCGTCGCACACTAGTGTCTCATTACACTTTTTTGTAAATTTTCTGTTTTTATCGAATTTTTAGAAAAACGTGATTGAGGCTCCACGTCGCGGAAGGGGTGCAAAAATTTTACTATTTTAAGCTCACTTGGACAAAAATAATTTGCATTTTTTTGAGCTTTTCTCGAGTCGAGGCTATTTTCCGACTCGAGTTTTTGCAGTGATCGCAAATCCGATCTCAAATTTGCAAATGGATCAAGGGAAGACACGTTATGCGCAAGGTTAATTCTAGGGGTATTTTTGTCATTTTACTAGGTATTACAATATCTCCCCCTTGGGATCATTCGTCCTCGAATGATAAGATATTAACAAAGCTAGCTCAAACCACAAGATTTCCTGACTTAATAAACATAAATCTTCAAGGTGAAAAGACGAAAGTTTGCCTTCAAGATCCTCATTTAGGCCAACGAACAATGTGAATACTTGGCCTTCATATCCTCTTCTTCTTCCCATGTGGCTTTCTTCACGAATTGGTTCCCCCACAGAACCTTTACTGAAGCAATCTCCTTGGTCCTCAATTTACGAACTTACTGGTCTACTATTTGCATCGAAATCTCTTCATAAGACAAGTTGTCCTTAATCCCGACACTTTTAATTTGGACAACTAAAAAGGGATCTCCCAAGCACTTCATAAGCATGAAAATATGAAACACTAGATGTTAACTCTGCTGGTAACTCTAACTAGTAAGAAACACTACCACCCTTCTCAGAATTTGATATGACCCAATATATCATGGGCTGAGATTCCCCTTCTTCTCAAATCTCATAACTCCCTTCATTGGAGATACCTTCAAGTATACTTAATCGCCTATCTCAAACTCTAAATCCCTTCTTCTAACATTTGTGTAAGACTTTTATTTGCTTTGAGCTGTCTTGAACTGCTCCTGGATAACCCTCACTTTTTCCATAGTCTGATGGACTAGATCAGGTCCTATAAACCCTACCTCACCAAGTTCAAATCATCCTATGGGTGATCTATACCTTATCCCATAAAGAGCCTCATATGGTGCCATCTGTATGCTGGCCTGAAAGCTATTATTATAAGAGAACTCAATCAAAGGTAAACGATCATCCCAATTACCTTTAAAGTCTATCACACAAGGTCTCAACATATCCTCTAGGATCTGTATAGTTCAGTCTGTTTGCTGGTCTGTCTGTGGATGGAATGTTGTGCTAAGATTCACTTTTGTACCAAGCCCCTTCTAAAAGGACTTCCAAAACTGTGTTGTAAATTGAGTTTCTCTGTCTGAAATAATGGATATAGGGACCCCATGCAACCTAACAATCTCCTTAAGATAGAGTCTGGCATAGTACTTAACTGTATTAGTCGTCTTGACAGGTAAAAATTGAGTTGAGTTCGTCATTCTGTCTACTATGACCTATATTGAATCATGTTGTCTACAGGATCGAGGTAAGCCTATTACAAAGTCCATATTAATCATCTCCTATTTCCATTCCGAAATCTCTATGTTCTGGGCTACACTACAAGGTCTGTGGTGCTCAACCTTAACTTGTTGGCAATTTGGGCATCTAGACACAAACTCTGCAATATCCTTCTTCATACCACCCCACCAATAGACTTCCCACAAGTCTCTATATATCTTTGTTGCACTAGGGTGGATAGAGTATCTGGAATTATGAGCCTCAGCCAAGATCCTATCTCTAAGACTGTCAATATTTGGCACACACAAGCTGCCTTAGTATCTCAGGACACTATCTCCCCTTTTTGAGAACACAAATACTTTCTGCTTCTGAACATCTTCCTACAACTGGAGGAGAATGGGATCCTTGTCTTGCTTTTCTTTCACTTCTACCACCAAAGACGACTCTGACCCATTTCTGATAATGGCTCCACCTTCGTCAGAATCTTCAATCTGTACCCCAAAATGGGGTAGTCTGTGAACCTCCTTATATAACTCTTTCTTTCCATCTTCAACATGGGTTGTGCTCCCCATGGTTACCCTACTAATAGCATCATCAACCACATTAAATTTACCTGAATGATAGAGGATACTCATATCATAGTCTTTTAGCAGCTCCATCTACCTCCTCTATATCAAATTCAGTTCCTTCTGGACAAACACATACTGCAAACTCTTGTGGTCCGTGAATACATCCACGTGCCCACTGTAAAGATAGTGTCTCCAGATATTCAGAGCAAACGCCACTGCAGCTAGCTCAAGATCATGAGTTGGGTAATTTTTTTCATGAATCTTAAGTTGCTTGGAGGCCTAGGCTATCACCGTATCACTCTGCATTAATACATAACCCAAGCCAACTCTAGAAGTATCACAACAAACCATGAAATCATCAACCCTATCTGGAAGGGATAAGACTGGGGTTGTAGTCAGCCTAGTCTTCAACTCTTGGAAGCTCTTCTCGTAAGCTTCTAACCACTCAAACTTGGTCTTCTTCTGAGTCAACTTAGTCGAGGGAGTTGAAATAGAAGAAAACCCCTCTACAAACTGTCTGTAGTAACCCGCCAAGCCCAAGAAACTCCTTATCTCTGTGGGAGTTATGGGCCTTGGCTAATTCTTCACTACCTCAATCTTTTGGGAATCAACTAGATACTATCACCAAACATAATGTGCCTCAGAAATGCCACAGACTACAACCAGAACTCACACATAGAAAACTTAGCATATAGCTACTAATCCTTAAGGGTCTGAAGGATGACTCTAAGATGGTCTATATATTCCTCCTTATTACATGAGTAGATCAAGACGTCATCTATAATCATAATAATGAACATATCTAGGTATGGCGTCAACACCCTGTTCTTAAGATACATGAAAGCTGCTAGTGCATTTGTTAGCCCCGAAGGACATGACCAAAAACTCAAAATGGCCATATCGGTTTCTGAAAGCTGTCTTAGGAGTGTCTTTCTCTCTAACTTTAAGCTGATGATACCCAGATCTAAGATCTATCTTGGAAAATAGGTAGCATCCTTAAATTGATCGAATAAGCCATCAATCGTGGGAAAAGGATACTTATTCTTAATGGTGACCTTATTCAATTGATGGTAATCTATGTATATCCGAAAAGAATCATCCTTTTTACCCATGAAAAGAACTGGAGCACCCCAAGGTAAGGTTCTTGGTCTAATGAAACCCTTATCTATGAGATCTTTTAGCTGCAACTTTAACTCTTTTAGCTCTGAAGGATCCATATAGTATGGAGGAATAGATATGGGTTGAGTATTTGAAAGAGTGTTTATCCCAAAGTCTATCTCCCTATTAGGAGGGATTTTGGAAAGATCCTTGGGAAAGACTTCAGGGAACTCATTCACAATGAGAACAGTCTGAAGAGCTAGTGCCTCAGCACGAGAATCCTAAACTCTGACTAGGTGATATATACACCTCCTGGATATTAACTTTTTAGCTTTGAGATATGATACAAATTGACTTTTAGGAACGAGTGAGCTACCCCTCCACTCTAAGATGGTTCATTGGGAAACTAAAACTTGAGTACTCTGGTTCTGTAATCTATTGAGGCATACCCAGCATAAAGCCAATCCATGCCTATAATTACACAAACTTTACTATATCTAACTCCACCAAATCAGCTATAATAGTCTCATGATAAATAGAGATTGGACAACCCCTATGGATTCTCTGGACTAAAATAGACTCTCCAGTAGAAGTAAAAACACTGAAAGGCTCAAGAAGACACTCTAGGTTGACCCCAAACTTCACAGCTACTATGGGTTACAAAAGACAATATGGCTCCTAGGTCTAATAATGTATAGACATTATGAGTAAAAGTTTTGAACATACCCATAACCACATCTGGTGAGTTCTCCTACTCTTGTCTGGTACCCATGGCATACAAGCAGTTTGTCTCCCGCTTGACCCTGCTGTTGTGCCCCTATGAGGTGGCTTACCCTGTGGTGCTGAAGAAACTATCTATGATTTGGTATCTCTCATATATCACTTACCTATAGGATAATCCTTTAAGAAATACTCCACCTGACCACAGTTGAAGCAACCATTCGGGCCCACAAGGCACTCTCTGGGGAGACCTACCATACTTACCACAAGTAGGATAGTGATTTGGTCCTTGAGCTACGCTACCCTATAACTGGCTGCTTGAAAACCTACGATGCTGTGATCCTTGCTAATTCCTGACCCTCAATACAGGTGCACTGGTGGATGAAGGTACTGGTACGACTATCTTAGGCTGGAAAGATAAATGACCTCTACCTCTAGTCCCTCTCTTACCTGACTCCTGGCCTGATGTCTTGGCCCTCTTACTCCTAAGCTCTTCCCTCTCTTGCATCTTCTCCTACTCTACCTGCTGCACATATATCATCAAACAGGCTATATCTATATCCTTGGTCAAAATTGCATTCCTTCCCTCCTTCTTAGTCATTCGAGAGAGCCCGAACATGAAGAGATCCATCCTAGTATGCATATTTGTCACCATAGTTGAAGTGTAACAGGAAAGCTGAGTAAACTTGAGGCTGTACTCCCGTACACTCATATTCTCCTGCTTCAAGTTCATGAATTCTCTCACCTTAGCCTGCCTCATCTCTCTTGGAAAGTACTGTCCCAAGCAGGCCTCCTCAAACACTGCCCAAGTAACTGCTGGCGCCCCCTATGCCTTGCTCCTCTTCCACTGATCGAACCAAAGTCTAGCTACCGCCTTAAGTTGATAGGAAGCCAACTCAACCCGCTCAGCATCAGCTATACGCATCACCTGAAACACCTTTTGAAGCTCCTCAATAAATTTTTCAGGATCCTTCTTGACATCAGACCCCATGAACTCTACTGGGTTCATTCTCAGAAACTCTCTAACTCTGGTGGTATTCGCCCTATCATTCCTGCCACCTCTCTGGCAGCCTCCCTAAGTAACGATTGCCTAAGCCAAGTTTGAATGGCCTGGAAAAGCTCGACATTAGATTTGTCAGCTTGCTGTGACTTTTCCATAGGCATAACTGGGTCTCTAGGCTCTTCAGGGATTCGGTTGGGCTGGTTTTCATTCCTTCTGGCTAGGCGTTCTCTGCCCCTACTGACCTATTTGCTTTGCGAGGAGGCCTGATTTGAAAACATGGCGTGAATGCATGAGTTAGAAAAGTTTCATAGAGATATAGACAAGGAATAACAAGTAATGATGAAACTTCTTAATATCTCGTAGACTCCCTACTAAAGATGTGGCGCGTTTCACACCCATAATACGGAATCTACTAGACACGATTCCGTAGACTCCCCAGAACTCTTGAATTCTGTGCTCTAATACCAAGTTTGTCATGCACCGAGCCTACACCCTCGATGTGTCCAACACTCGAAAACCATTTCTGGTCCCTAAGAGAATCACTTGACCTGGCTACTTACTTAGCAAAAGACTCACAACTATGGAAAAAGCCATAAAAGCAACATAATACTTTAGAAATTATCTGCACAAGCTGAATATAAAACTCATAAGTAATATCTAAATATACAAAAACAAAAGTACTAACTCATGATCTATGGAACCTCTACTCAAGCTGTCCGAAAAGCTACTGGGACAGGCCCCAAGTAAACCAAATCTGAAATAAAGATTGAAAAAAAATAACATAATCCAAGAGCCTCAGATTGAGAAGAGTCCTTACCATGATCTGGAAGCTATCAAGTTCTCAACAGAGTGGCTGTTGAGGAACTCGGTCACCTGTGTCTACATCATAAAACAACTCAGGTCCTAAGAACATCAGTACGTGGAATGTACGGCATGTAAGATGGCCAAAACATTTAAATCAGGATGTCATAATATATCATAAAAGACATGATTATAGTCATAAATGAGCTAAAAATAATCATAAGACTGTATGCTGAAAATAACATGCTGAAAACTGATAAGTAAAACTTAGTTTCTTAGCTTGGGGAGTTTCTCTAACCGACAACCACCACTATGAGCTTAGTGGTGATACAACGGCTTGCACACGCTGCCAGAGCCATCCCGTACTTTGCCGGGATAGGAACAAATAACTAGGGGAGTGGATCCATCCCAAATTGGGCCATCTCAGTGGATAATGAGGAAGATACTGTAGTACAATCCTATCATATGATGGCTATATAGTTTATGAGCTTGAGTAATTTATTCTACTCTCACCTATATCGGTGTTCAATACTACTTCCAAAATACTTTATATATCTCAAACTTAAATGATCAGAAATTCTAGATATCTGGCTTTCTTGGGGACTTAGCCTAGCTTACTACTTAACTTTCTCAACTGAAATCTTTAACGTTACTTAAACTAGTATTTTCATATACTTTCAAACATATCAGATTTCTCAACTAAAGTACCAAGAAGAAAATCATTCATTAATATATAATGTATTCCGCTAGAATGCAAGAATGATTCAAAAAAAGTATTCTTTAACTTGTCTTAAACTATAAGCCTCTTGGGTGTTTATTAAACCCTTATGAAATTCACAGGAAATCTCCTATAACTTTAAATATTGAAATCAATAATTCATATAACAATTAAAGAATCAAGAATCCTCAATCTTTATCAAGAATCTAGGCATACGTACAGAAATTCACTAAATTTACAGGACTTACATGAATGTAATCTCAATCAAGACTTGAACTTACTTCTGGGATGAAAACTAAATTTATACTTTCTAAAGTATTCTAGAATAATAATTTTACAGTGACCTTACATACCTTGGAAAGAGCCTTGGGGAATTAGAGGAATTTTCTTGAAGAATTGGAGAGAAATCTTTGACTTTCTTTACGCTTGAACTTTTCTTGGAAGGATTTTTGAACGACTGAATGTGAAAAAAATATTTTTGGACCTTAATACGACTTAAAATATTTAACTTAGGATTATGGGGTGTGGGAAAGGTCGAAACTATCCTTCCCCACTAAAAGAAGAAAAAATTGCTTCCTTCTGCATTAATGTGTGACGCAGACTAGTGTGTTATTAGACTTTTTCGTAAATTTCTTGTTTTCATCGAGTTTTCGAAAAACATAAGTGTGGTTCCGCGTCCTCTCCGCGTCGCGGAAGGTGCGCGGAAACTTCACTGTCTTAAGCTCACTTGGACAAAAATAATTCACATTTTTTTGAGTTTTTGTCTAGTCGAGGATATTTTTCGACTCGATTTTTCGTAGTGATCGGAATTCCGGTCTCTGATTTGCAAATGGAGCAAGGGAAGATACGTTATCTGCAAGGTCAATTCTAGGGGTATTTTCATCATTTCACTAGGTGTTACATGAATATAATATGAATTTGATATCATATTGAAATTTGAAAATGTATATTTATACCCAATGTCATCCTCGATTTATATATAGAGATATTACCTAATATCCTTAATTTATATATAGAGTGTATTTTAATAGAGTATTTTTTATCATATGCAAAAGAAGATTAGTATGAAATTGATATATCATTTTCTTTAATTTTTATTAAATTGATAGGACGCTAATATACTGCGTACGTATTTGGCATGAAGTTGGCATGAATTTTATATAGATTGATGTCTTTTCATAATGTTCAAATTTGACATTTTTGATTATACGTTGAATGGATTTTGTATCAATTTGATATATATATATATAATTTGTTTACAATTTGTATTAAGTTTGTATGCTGTTAGTATAATGTGTATATATTTGACATGAAACTAGTAAAAATTTTGTATATAATTTAATTTTTTCACACCATTCAAATTGAATTAATGACAACAATTTTATGATGAAACAAAAAAAATATATATTAATTTTTAAATGGAGAAAATTATATATGGCCTGGTTAATGCGATATCTTTGCAACTAGAAGTAAATAATACTGTTGATGAACTGGAGATTAATACATATTATCAAAAGATGTCCATCAATTTGCATATATAATAATGTGAGCTTGCACGTGTATAGATAAGAAGAAAGTTACCATTGATGCGTTTATCAAATATTCATTGTGTATAGCATTAAAGAATAAACTATGGTTAAGTCAAAATCAAGTCTTCTGGTGGAATGCTTGAAAGTTTTATTTGGAACACCATAAAATGATGTAAAAATTTATACTCTAATAATTCAGTTGTAAACAATATTTATTTTTATATATAAATAATATAAAAGTTTTATGTCAATTGTAAATACAAAGTGATAGGTGATACAAACATTACAAGATTCATATCAAGTTCAGGTCAATCAGTATATACAATAGAGTCAATTCATATCAATTTAATAAAAATTATAAACAATCTCTATATCTTGACATAATATATCAATTTCCTGTCATAGGTAAATAGAAATAACACATTACATCAATTAAAAACACACACACTATATATACATTAAGAAGATCGGCTTAAACTTACATGCTTCACAAATATACCAAAATCATACCAAATATATACGAGCTTCGTGCCAAGAATTACACATTATAATAATTTCATCCCAATATAATACGAACTTATACATAATATATATAAAAATCTTATTCCAGTTTCGTACTAATTTAATGTCATCTATAAATACAAATTACGCCTTTCATTGTGTCATCTCATTATTGGAATTGGTATAAATATAGATATTCAATTTCAAATACAAAATTTAGTATAAATCAAGTGCTCTTGGCGTGGTGCTGATATCCCAACCGGCATAAACACAAAATTTAATTTATATTAATGATAAATATTCTACATATACACAAAGCATATCAAAATCACACCATTTTCGCTCAACACAAAATCATAATCAATAAATAAAGTATATAAAATTTGTACCAAATTCATGTCAATTAATTTATTAAAATACCTTCACCATAAATTTATTTTTTTTTTGACTTGAGAATTTTCGAATCTTCTTTCAATGTTGAACTAGATGATTTTTTCAAGAGTTTTGAAGTCTTTCCTCTAATAACATTTTTTTAAAAAAAAAAATTATTTCTTAGATTTACAAAATTGAAATTAGGAATCAAATAATCATATAAAGGAGATTCCATATTCGCCTTCTGTTTTTGTCCTTTTTTATTTGAAAAAGTTAAATTTTTTTCGTCATTAATTATTTTTTAACTGGGCGTCAATTCTTCTTCAAAGGAGTGACATTCTTCTTTGAGAAAGTAACATTCTTCTTGATTGGAGTTTGAATTATAACTTGAAAACTTGGTGGCGCTGTTATCTTGGATAAATTTGGATCTTTTGTAAGACAAATCTTTTAATTTTTTTTATATAATATGAAGATTTTTTTTTTACACCGATAAAAATGAAATCGTGAAATCATGGAGCACAATAATAGTGATGTGAGTTTTGTTTGGATGAGTTGAAGAACAATGGAGAAAAAGAAAGAGAAAATTGTTGCAAAGAAAATAAGATGGAATTTGTAAGTAAAATCCCATGATTATAGTAATTGATAATCATAATAGACTTTACATTTGCTTCTCTCTCTCAAAGTAATTGTGATAAAATTTAATAATCACTTAATAGATTTAAATTAATTTATTTATCAATTAATACAGATCTATTAAGATTTGTAATTAAAATTTTATTAATAGTAATTATAAAATAGCAGATTTAAATATTGTAATATTAACTCTTAATTAAATATGTGAGGTGATTTTTTCTTTCTTTTTTTAATCTACTAAATATAGCTAGTTGCCACGGGCTATGCAACTTCTATAATAAAAACTAGACATAGGTATGAGCTTAATATCTATTTTTTTTTCTCAATTTATTTGATAAAAATAGAATTTAGAGAGTCAATACTGAATTTAGAGAGTTAATTAAATTTTAATATAATTTTTTTTAGATATTTTAAGTTATTAGTTATTGTGATTTATTGTACTTTTTACATAATGTATAAATAATAGATGTCACTTCTCTTGTCCCAAACATCAATATAATTTTAAAATTTTTAGTTACTAATCTATATTATTTAACGTCATTTTCAAACAATATATGTTACTATTTTATCCTTATTTACGCAACATTGATTCGAGGGACAACCAAACTTTTCATATGTCTTTTAAATATTTTAAATTATTAATTATTGTCATTTGTAATATTTTTTACGTAATTTTAAAATAATATATATTACTTCCTATCTCCCAATAAATGTAGCATAGGTAGAATTTCAAGAGTTATCAAATGTTGTTAATTATGAGATTTACAATACTTTTAACGTAATTTGTAAATTAAATAATGTATGTTACTCCTTTTGTTCCACTTTATGTGATAACAATAGATTGATTTCAAGAATCAATAGAACTTTTCATATTTATTTTTAAAAAAATTTAAGTTATCAACTACCATAATTTATAATTTTTAAATATATAAAAAACTCAAATAAAAAAAACAAATTAAAATGGAAAAAATTATTAAAAAATTACAAATATATCTTCAAGCTTCTCAAGTAGGTATATCGACTTGATCAACCTGTTGCCTGCTTGAGCTGCTTCTACTCATTCTTATTATATTTATATATATAAGAGAAAAATAGTTTTTGGTACAATACTATAATTTTTGGTGCAAGAAATCATAATTTCGATTACAAATAAGATGATAAAAAATCAAAGTGATGATCGTACAAAAAGAAAATCCCCAAACTTATACTTGAAAAGTGCTAGAGTAAGATCCAAATTAAATCTTAATATAAAGTTAAGTAAGTTTTGAAAGTTAAGTCGGGGAGGTTAGAAATTAATAAGTTGTTTAAATTGATATCAAGGTGTACCTGAGCTAATACCAGGGTGGAGGGTGGTGTCCCTCGTATGTGGAGTTGCATGAAAGATTTGGCCCAAGGGGAAGGGATTGTGTAAGGCAAGAGTAGTGTACGCAATACATATTTCATTGAAACCAATCAATTAATACCCCATCAATATAAGTACCTTTGGATATTTTTGAGTCAAGTTCAAGTATTATCGTTATTAACATCAAAATGTCTTTGATATCTTTCGATTTCCATCCAATGAACTTTAGGATTCTTTAAAAGAGACGTAAATTTCGCGATTGGTATCTCATTATTTGTGGCTAAATACACTTATGTAGGGTAACGAGAAGTACTATTGTGATTTAAGCATGGTATTAAGGTAACTCCAAAAAAGTGGATTTCTAGGGAAAATATGACAAACTGTATCTAGAGTTAAGAAATGTTATAAATGAGGGGTTCTAACAGCCCTGGTTAATTTCAAACATTTATAACAGCCCTGGTTAATTTCAAACATTATAAATGAAGTCTAATTTTGGGAGTAATAGAAATTATGAAATTTGATGTCCTTTGAGCAAAATTTAAGCCTTGGTGGGGTTGCCATGTTATGATTTATTGATAACGCTCAATGTTAACTTATGTAAATTGGTGATTATTTTTAGATGTGACTAGCACTCAATGTTATTTTTAAAACTCTTCTTAGGCCAAAAACGAGTTATATTGGTCGTGAATTAAGTTTAGAAGGGTGGAAAAATGTCTGGAATGCCCCTCAAAAGATTTAAAATTTTAAACTTCAGTAGAACAAGTCGAGGGACTAGGTCCTCATCACGGGACTAGCATGCACCTGTTCTTTTTCTTTCAAAATTTTTTCGAATGAGTTTTCTAATCTCTGTTGAAAAAAATTAAAAAAGATAAGCCTAGGTCCACGATAGGGGCGCATCACGACCTTGATGCATATTCACAGTGTTTTAATTTTTGGATCAAAAAAATAAATTTTGATCCAGTTGCTCTAAAATCTAAATGAGGCCATTTTTCATGCAACTTTTTGTGCTGATTGCAAATTTGATCTCAAATTTGCAAAGGGAGCATGAGAAGACGCATTATGCACACGTCTTCCTTCTAGGGGTATTTTGGCAATTTCTAAGTTGTTACAATATCTCCCCCTTGGGATCATTCATCCTTGAATTATGAGGACACTATAGTTTACTCAAGGCATGAACTTTACTTAAAAATTTAGACAAGCAACATTACTTAACTAAAACTATTATCAACCTCAAGGATATAGGGGAGAATTTACCTTCAAGATCATCATAAAAAAGGACGAATAGAATACAACAACCCCAACACTTAGATACTCAAATAGTCAATTGAAGGATAAAAATCAACTTAATGTAGGGACTCAACTAGATAATGGGCATCACATCCGTATTGAAAAGAAGCTAACCATTTCGAACACTTCCATTGAAATTTATAAAAATTCTAAGAGAAGTCTATTGACCTAATATAAAGATAGAACTACTATGTACTAAAAGCTCTATCTGTTGGCCTTCAATGCAACCACTCTCCCCAAACTATGCTCTTTTTCTTGAGTTATATTCTTCATTAACTGAAGCTTGTAGCTCTCATCATCCCCTAAGTTTATTGCATACTCTTATCATGTTCAAGTCTACCTCAAAGTCACAATGTGCTACCTATAAGATGATTATACTTATACCAATCTAATCCATAGAATTATGTTTTGCACTTCCATCGATAGTTCCTTGTAGAGAATACTCTCCTTATACATCTACTTGGAAACCATTGTAAATGTCATCAATAGCCTACAACTATCACTCACTTAATGGTGATCACACATTCAAACTTATCGTTCTAATCACTTCATAGCTTCTTGGATGCCAACATTATTTAGAAATCTTTAAACTTATAATAGTACCTCTATACGCACAATCTTATTAACTCTTATTAGGAGGTATCTCGATTTACTCTTACCTATTTGTTATATATCACAAAATCTTATCTCCTTTTTTTTTCTACTTGTAACCTTAAATGAAATAGGCATACTATAACTGTCACCATAGGTGGCACCTATTATCTTTCATCTATCACAACTCATCTACTATCATGAACATCATTATCAATACCAAAAGAAGGAATTATTAGAAGGGCTTAGAGTATAATATCATAAGCACGATTCATTAAGGAAATCTGATATGAGAACGTAATGTAATATGATGCCACTAGTGTTTTAGGGCTATCACTAGTTTATAGAACTATGTATACTATGAAACTCAAGTCTGATCTTGGTTAATATAAGTCTGAAAACTATTAGTTCATGAGATAAGATCAAAATTGCCGAATGAAGTTATCACTTCTCACTTTAAGAATTGAGCATGAACATGGATCAATATGAAGTGCATGGGTCTAAATCATGGCATGATACCCTTGTATAAGATAAGAATAAAGTAACATCATAATGAAGTATAAGGAATATAAGATAGAAAAGTATTAATTTCTCATTCTACTCAACTTAACACCATTAAAAGCTTAAAATCTACTTTGACTTACTACCTAAGCATCTCCCCCTTAGCTCAAGTGTCACCTTTCTGAGTCTGTGAACTGGTTCTCTTCGCTAAGATATAAGTACCACCCTTCACACAATTGGGACACCACTATACACAGAATGTTTATATCCTTCTGTTATTTACTACTCAAAGATATGAAACTACTGCTAAAACTTTCTTCTGATATACTAACTTTTAACTTTCTTCTATCTTTATAGGCATCTTTCATTACTTGCTACTCTTATTGGCATAATAGCCATTTTCTATGCCTCTTATGATCTAACATCCTCCTTTTTAGTTTGCTAACACTCATCTTCTATGTTCACATACATTTGACTGAAGAAAACTTGGACTACAATGGGAGAATCCTCATTATCTATGGCTATCTCCCTTTAACCCAATTCTTAAGGGTAGTAGAGAAAGTCTAGATTATCCTACTCTACATTGACAACTCAAAATATACTATCTAGATTCTTGTGGCAGTCATAACTTAGGGCTTCATACAATTTACACTATCATGGCTACAGATCTTAAGTCTCTTGTTATCTAATGAGTTATCCTCAATCTACTATTTCTACCAAAGGGGCAACTATACCACACTCATCTATGACATTCTAAGTCAACATATTAATCTTAAACATACACTATGGCGAGCCTCTTAGAGAAACTCTCTAATTAAGACTATCACTGTCACAATGTTATCTCTTTTTTCACACTACTCCTTAAAATTTAAACTTAGGGTCTAGTGCTAACATAGGTATTACACACTCCCGTCATATCACGCCAACTAATAACTACTAGGTAAACTTTTAGAAACCTGGACCCACTAAAATCTCATAGCAAATGCTTAATCAACACATCTCACATTTATAGACTATCTTGGATACATATCTTAGGCCATTTTTCTTATCTAATGACTTATCCTTAATTCACTATTTTAATCTAAGGTCATAGTCACCATACTTGTAACCACACTTCTTTCGGGTCAGCATCTTAATTTCTCACTCATGCTGTGTCAAGTCTACTAGAGAAAATATCTGACTAATAGTATTACTCTCATCTTGCCATTCTCCTTTTCATAATACTCACCTAAAGTTCAAGCTTAAGGTTTAATACCGAACATGTACTTCGACACTTCTTACATGCTATACTAACTCTAAAGTATTAGATAAAGTCAAGAAATATTGAAGCAGTAAATCTCATGATAAGAAATCAATCTTTATCTCATGGTCTATCTAAGTATAGTCTATTATCGCACTCTCTTTCACAAGTTAGATAATATTTACTCATCCATTATACCTCCTTACTTAGCTAAGCTCATAACTTTATAAATCTCATATGACTCTTCTTTCAAAATCATGAGCTTAGTTTAGATCTACCACCTTATTCCTTCTATTCTTATATTCAACACATATATTTATCATTACTAAAAGAATGCTACATCAATAACAACTCATTTTGTATTCGAGTGTACTCCATGTCATACTAACTAACAACTCTTGTTCTACCTTATCATGGAAGATAGGGGATATATACTATCCTTTAACCAAAACTCAGAAGGGTCTCGACTTATCATCCATCACATGACTCTTAGCTATCCACTTCAAGCAATTTCTATTTTAACTCTTCATGATTTCTATATCTTTCTAGCTCTAGGATTATTCTGTCATATATGGTTTAAAAAGGCCTTCAATCACTTTCTCTCAAGGGGAGGGGAAGCTACTAAATATTAGAGGCATAACTTAATTTTCTTCTCAAGAATAACATCTGAAGAATGATTTAGGGAACAAAGTCTGGAAATACATCATATATTGCTCTAGCTCAAACACATAACTAATATAAATAAGAGTGCATTATTTTGGACCAATAAACTTAAGAATTTTAGTTAGCTCCTTTTAAGCCTGGTGTAGTCTCTTTGCTTTCTGAATACTTTATCTGAAGGTAACTCATTAGTAAGAATCTAAAAATTTTTGTTCAACCCACCTTAAGTATAAAAGGTAGTCGAATAAATCTACCAAAGGCATGAATCTAGACAAATTTCTTAGAAAGTAACTTTACTGCACGATGAAGAGCCTTAAATAAGGGAAAATCTTCTTAGATGTCAATAGTCCCTCATTTATAGAAGTGGGGACCTCATAACCATAAATAAAATCCTACAGACACGGCTTCATAGACATCCTAGGACACTTGAAATTTGTGCTCTAATACAAAGTTTTCACATCCAGAGTCTACACCATAGACATAACTGGTACTCGAGAATTATTGCTTGTCCCCAAGCGAACCCTTGGCATGGCAGACTTACTCAACTTGAAACTCTACATGCATGTAGAAGCTTTACAAGATGAACCTTTTAAAATATTAAATGAAAAGTCAAGGAATCCCAAATCAAGCTTTATAACAAAGTTGAAAATATCTTTTCATACAATTAGTAATAATGCTTAAAGTGTTTGAATGGGAGAACTAGACTAACTCACTAAGTCTGTCCATGAAGCCTCTACTATACTCAAGATAGGTGACGCAACAAGATCGATAACTACCTAATCGTAAAATGATAATATATGAACTAAACTAACTACAATCTTTTGAAAGTGAAGAGGTCTCACCAACTTCTTCTAGAATACTATCTTACTGAATGCCTGATACAGGTGTGGAGCCAGTCCATACTAAGAATTATATCAAAGTCAATCATCTCAAACTCAACCAGGTCAGCAAGAGTATCCTTATGGCAGATAGACACTAAACAATCTCTATAAACTTTCTTGGCTATGATAGACTCACCAACAAGAGTGAAAATAGGGAAAGATTTAAGCAAACACTGAGGAGAAATCTCAAATTTTCTAGCCACATATGGTGTCACAAAGGGAACTATTGCCCCTGGATCAATAAAAGCATAACAATTGAAGGTAAAGACTCGAAGAATACCCATCACGACATTTGGTGCAACCTCTAGGTCCTGTCTGTTCCCCATTGCATAAAGACAGTTTGTTCCTCTGCTTGTACATGGTGTGGTACCCTTCTGGTTACCCCTAGGTTATGGTATGGTAGTAAAATATTATGTCCTGTTGCCCAAAAGTGGATAATCTCTCAGGAAGTGATATGTCTGGCCACACTTGTAACAACTCGTTTCTTCCATCCTTACACTCTCCCAAATGCATCCCTATCACACTTCCCATAAGGTAGTTTCTATCTTGAGCCAAGGGTCACACTGGCCTGCAAACCTTGTGCTCTAAAGTTTGACTTCCCTTAAGATTTATAATCATACCTATTGTTTGGGATTGGTACATTGGCTGATGATGTTGCACTCGGGGGCTTCTTTCGAAAATAAGATTTGTCTCTCTTATCCTGCTTGTGCTGGCTTGGATCATGCCAACCTTTGACCAGAATCAGTAATACTACCTTGCACTCCCTCTTCACATGTTTTCTTAACCCAAACACAAATTTTCTCATCTTTGTCCTAATGTCCTGGACCATCTCTGGAGCATACCTAGACAACTTAATGAACTTGAGGTTGTACTCCTTGTTGGTCATCCCCTCATGCTTTAAGTTCATGAACTTTTCAATTTTTGCCTCCCTCAACTCTTAGGGAAAGAAGTGGTCCACGAAAGCACTCTTAAACTCATCCCACTCAGTAGGCTCAACACTCTCACCCCAACTATCTTCCTACTAGTTATACAAGACGTTCACCATACCTTTAAGTTGATAGGAGGCAAACTCAACTCCCTTAAACTCAGTCGCATGCATAACCCTCAACACCTTGCATTGTCATGCCCCAAGAGGGTATCTAGGCATAACTGGCACTCTAAGACTATTACTAGCCCCGAAGAGAACTACCTAGTCTCATCACATTCGTTCAGTCAGTTGATCAGTCGAAAACAACAAAGAATGACAATACTATCAGTGGCCTACAAGTCTAATCAATGACATATATCACATGAAAATTAATTACGAAAAGAACTCGGTTTAAATAAAAAAAGGGAAAAGTAAAACCCCACCATTAACCATCATTTTTCTGTGTCTATGCAGCCTCAATAACTACTGTTTAAGAAGGTACTATGATAGGCCATGGCTGCCACAATTCGAGAAAATACTTAGACAAAAAAAAAGGAAGAATAATTCTCCGAATGTAAGGGAGGATTCACCAAGTCTCTGGCTGAAAGTCTATGAACCTCAATGATTTGCCTATTAAAGTCCTATGTCTACTGAATTTGCATCATCAAATGATGAAGCACCAAAGAGGTGTTAGTACATGTAATGTACTGTATGTAAAATGGACTAAACTAAATAGTATAGGCAAAACAATATAATATGACATCAACTCATTGGTCACTCAACCTCAACTCAGGATAAGGAATATGACGCTATCACATCACCATTAGTAAAGACTCATACCATCACATCAATATCAGAGTACTATCAACATGGAGCCTATCTGAGAGTTTGTTTAACTAATAACCATCACGTATGAGCCAGTGATGATACAATGAAGAGATGTCGTTACCACATCTATCTAGTACCATGCCAAGGTAAAGGATGAGTCTATCAGTGGATCCATAAGTCTATCATATCCTCTTTTGGGACAAAGGAAACATCTGCTTTCAAGGTCCAATCCTCTCTTAAGATGGCCACATAGTTAATGAGTGCGAGTGAGACTCACACTTACCCATTTTAATGCTCAATATTTCTCCCATGACTTGACATGCTCATAAGTCTATCAACATGAGAAGGCCTATACAGTTAGCCTCTCTCTCAAACTAGGACATCAACACGCCTTGTTATCTATAAATTCTAGGAATTTAGGATGTTTGTTACAACATCAAGTTCAATCTCTGAAAGACCCTAAGGGTCTTATTCTCAATTAGTTCTATCAACATTACCATCAACACTAACTCAATTCAAGACCCGACCACATCACCCAAGCACACTTACATAATCAGGGCTCTAGACATCAACCCCTAACTTCATTCATACAATCTTTAGCAATTACACATGTATAGTTTATACAGTAGTTCAAATAATCAATCAAGTAAGTAATTCAAGTTATGATGATCATCAAGTCAATAAAATATATGTGGATTAATAGTACCTTTCAAGATAACAAGCAACATTTTGTAAAACAAGATTCATCACTTTTAACTATCAACCTACTACATTCAATGGGGCACATGGGAGAACAATCCCATGTTTTGGGTAGCCTTTACATATCTAGATAAAGAATTACTATGATTCTTCAAAGAATTAGACCCAAACTTTAAATCCTCCAAGCTTTCTTGTCGCCTCTCTCAAGATTTCTTCACGTAAAAACTCAAGAAAAATAGATTTTAGAAACCCTTAGTCGATATGAAATGACTTCTAAACATATTTATTAGACTTAAAATAGGTTAGAAATACCCAAAATATCCTTTCCAAAATTAAAAAAATACATCACTAAAAATGCACTAGTCCGCGACGCGCAAGGGGCACGAACTAGTGTATTTTTCTCCATAATTTTTCCAAATGAATTTTAAACTTTCTGTCAATTTTTAAAAAAATATAAGGGTCACCCGTGCCCCGCGTCGCGCTAGGGGCATGGTTTGACACTGTACACTACCTCATAGATTGTACATTGTTTTCAAATTAATTAGTGAAAATTATTTTTTGATTCGATTGCTCTAAAATCGGGTTGAGTCCATTATCCCACTCAATTTTTTGTGTTGATTGCAAATCCAGTCTCAGATTTCCCATCGAAACTTTGAAAGATGCGTTATGTGCATGATTATGTTCTAGGGGTATTTTGATAATTTTATGGGGTGTTACATCATCTTCCCCTTGGGATCATTTGTCCTCGAATGATTAGGAAAGGTAGGACGAAAGCACGAGCAGACTCAAAATTTATTTTAGACCTCTCTCCAAAATTCTCGAACTTTCAACTATCCATCACTTATCTCTCTCTCTCTTAAGACTCAAGAATAGAATCCATATATCAACTCGAGAATGGAAATTTCAATTATATTAAGGATAGGGATATTGCCTTCAACATCATCATTTTTTGGAACGAATAGGTGCAGATATTTGATTTTCATCACTTTTTTAGCTAATCGTGTAGCTTCTTCAATGAACTGGTTCCTGCATAAAAGTTTGACGGAGGCTATCTCTTTGTTCCTCAGCCTACAAACTTGTCGATCAAGAATGTGGAATGGAATTTTATCATAGGATAAGCTATCCTTTACTCCTGTACTCTCAATAGGGTTTTCCAAAGAAGGATCTCCTAAACACTTCTTCAGCATTGAAACATAAAATACCAAATGGATCTCGTCTAGATCGGAAGGGAAGTCTAACTTATAAGCAACCTTTATAATCCTCCTCACAATCTGGTAGGGTTCGATATAGCATGTACTCAACTACCCCTTCTACCGAACGTCATGACACCCTTCATGGGTGGCACCATCAAGTACACCGAATCATCCACCTCAAACTCCAAGTCCCTTCTCCTCACGTCAGTGTAATACTTTTGATGACTTTGCACTGTCTTCAACCTTTCTCTGATAACCTTCACCTTCTCCATGGACTGGTAGACAAGGTCAGGTCTCAATTCAGCTTCACCAACCTCTAACTAGCCAATCAGTGATCTACATCTCCTCTTGTACAAAGCTTCATAAGGGACCATTTGAATGCTGGAATGGTAATTATTATTGTAATGAATTCAATAAATGGCAGTGATCATTCCAATTCCCCTTAAAATCAATGACGCAAGCTCTCATCATATCCTCTAAGGTTTGAATGGTGAGCTCTGCCTGGCCATCTGTCTGTGGATGGAAAGCCTTACTCAAATTTATCTTGGTACCCAATCCCTTCTGAAAAGATCTCCAAAATTGGGAGGTGAATTGAGCTCTTCTATCTGAGATGATAGACAAGGGAACCCTATGTAACCTCAAAATCTCACGAATATATTACCGAGCATATTCATCAATCGTATTAGTTGTCTTGACTGCCAAGAAGTAGTCTGATTTAGTCATCCTATCCATGATCACCCATATTGAATCATGCTACTTCTGGGACCTTGGTAAACCGGTAATGAAATCCATGTTTATCATCTCCCATTTCCAGTCAGGAATTTCGATGTTCTGAGCCAATCCACATGGTCTCTGATGTTCAACCTTGAGCTATTGACAGTTGGGGCACTTAGAGATGAGCTCAACAACATCCTTCTTCATTCTATTCCACCAAAACACTTCTCTCAAGTCGTGGTACATCTTGATTGAACTAGGATGGATGAAATATCTTGATTGTGGGCTTTAGCCATGATCCTCTCTCGAACACCATTGATATCGAGAACACACAATCTTTCCTAGTATCTCAAAACCACATCTTCACCTTTGGCGAAAACCATCACCTTTTTCTTGTGAACCGCTTCTTCCAATTGGAAGAAGACAGGGTCTTGGTCTTGCTTTTCATTCACTTATGACACTAAAGATAAAGCAGACCTATTCTGAACATCAACCTAGCCTTCATTGTTCTCCTTAAGTTGCACTCCCAATCGAGCCTATCTATGAACTTCCCAAGCCAATTCTTTCTTTCCTTCCTCCACATCAATAATACTACCCATAGAAAACCTGCTAAGAGTATCAACAACAATATTATCCTTACTTGGGTGGTAGAGAATGCTCATGTCATAATCTATGAGCAACTCCAACCATATCCTCTGCCATAGGTTCAACTCCTTCTAACTGAATACGTAATTCAAACTCTTGTGGTCAGTAAACACATCCACATGCACTCTATATAAGTAGTAGCGCTGATCTTAAGCGTAAATACCACTACTTCTAACTCGAGATCACGAGTCAGATAGTTCTTGTCGTAGGCCTTAAGTTGCCTGGAAGCATAGGCTATCAACTTCCCTCTCTGCATCCAATCCAACTCTGGATGCATTACAGTATATTACAAAGTCTCCCATCCCATCGAGCAAAGTTAAAATTGGTGGTGTAGTCAGTCTAGTCTTCAATTCTTAGAAACACTTGTCACTTTTGTCCGACCATTGAAACATGGCCTTCTTCTAAGTTAGCTTGGTTAATGGTGCAGACAAAGAAGAGAAACCCTCAATGAATCTATGATAATAGTCTGCCAATCCCAATAAACTTCTTATTTCCATCGTAGAGGTTGGTCTAGTCCAGTTCTTAACCGCTACAATCTTCTAGGTGTCCACCCGAATACCATCCCCCGAAACAACATAATTTAGGAAGGCCATAGACTTGAGCCAAAACTCACACTTTGAAAACTTTACATACAATTCATGGTCTTTGAGAGTTTGCAAAACCACTCCAAGATGCTTAGCATGCTCCTCTTCATCCTTAGAAGAAATCAGGATGTTATCAATAAATACGATCACGAACATATCAAGATATGGTCTTAATACTCTGTTTATCAAATCTATGAAATCTGTCGGTGCATTGGTCAACCCAAAGTACATGACTAAGAACTCAAAATGGCCATACCGTGTCCTAAAGGTTGTCTCTCGAATATCACTTTCCCTCACCTTCAACTAATGGTAACTTGATCTGAGGTTTATCTTGGAGAAGCAAGTAACACCCTCAAGTTGGTCAAATAGACCATCTATATTGGGGAGTGGATATTTATTCATTATTGTGACCTTATTCAGTTCTCGGTTGTCTATGGACATTCTGAGAGACCTATCTTTCTTACGCACGAATAGGATAGGAGCACCCAACGAAGAGACACTAAGCCTTATGAAACCTTTCTTTACTAAGTCTTTTAACTACTCTTTCAATTCTTTCAGTTCAGTAGAGGTCATTCTATAGGGTCGAATTGAAATGGACAGGATCTCGGGGATCACATCAATCCTAAAGTCAATCTCCCTATCATGAGGGACTCTAGGCAGATCCATAGAAAATACTTTAGGGAATCCATTCACAATCGAGACTGACTCAAGAGTAAAAGACTCAACATCATCAGACTAAACTCACACAAGGTGATAAATACAACCCTTGGAGATCAATTTTCAGACTCTAAGATAAGAGATTAACTTGCCTTTAGGTGTAACAGAACTCTCCTCCACTCTAAGACAGGTTCATTAGGAAATTAAAACTTAACAATCTGGGTTCTACAGTTAACAGAAGCATAACAGGCGTGACGCCAATCTATGCCAAGTATTATATCAAAGTCAACCATCTCCAATTCTACCAAGTTACCTAAGGTGTCCCTATGATAAATGGATGCTACACAATCCCTATAAACCCTTTCAGCTAAGATAGACTCACCAGTGGGAGCGGAGACAACAAAAGGTTCAAGAAAACACTTTGGCAGAATCCCAAACTTACAAGCCACATAAGGAGTCATAAAAGATAAAGTGGCACCCGATTCAAGCAATACATAACAATCAAAAGTTAAGAATCGAAGCATACCCATAACAACATCTGGTGTAGTCCTCTGGTCCTGCCGATTACCCATAGCATAAAGATGGTTCATCCCACCTCTTGTACCCATAGTAGTACCCCTATGATGATTGCCAGCTGGGGGTGCTGCAGAGGACTATGCTCTATTGCTCCCTTCACTTTGGAACCTCTTCGGATACTCAAACTGGAAGTGACTAGTCTATCGACATGAATAGCAAACATCCTTACCCACACGACACTCACTCGAATAAATATTACCATACTTGTCACAAGGTGGCTTTTCCTTCGCACCTTAGGTCACATTGGCTTGAGATTTAGCTCCTTAGGCCCTATAATTTTGGTGACCATAAGACTTTCAATCATACTTATTTTGTTAGACGGGCACACTTGCTACAAAGGGTGCATAATGAGATAATCTTTTTTGAAAATAAGACTTGTCACCCTTATTCTGTCTCTGCTGGCCAGGCTCATGTCTGGCTGATTTTGCTTCCCTGTTCACCTGTTCTTCTCTATACCTTTTGTTAAATTCCTTTTTCTTTGGGTATATACTATAATCTTGGCAATGTCCATGCCGGGAATTAACAAAGTTGCTTTGCACTCTTTCTGCACATACCTGCCCAAGACGGACAAGAACTTCCTCATCCTTGCCCTCATGTCTTGGACAATCCTCGGAGCATATCTGGACAACTTAATAAACTTAAGACTGTAATCCTTAACTGTCATCCCCCCTTGCTTCAAGTTCACAAACTCATCAACTTTAGGCTCCCTCAACTATTGGGGAAAGAAATGATCAAGGAAAGCAGGTTCAAACTTCTCACACTCCGCAGGCTCAACAACCTAACCTATACTATCTTCTCATTGGTTATATCAGACTTTTGCACCATCCTTCAGCTGGTAGGAGGCAAGCTCAACTCCCTCAATCTCATTAGTGTGTATAACTTTCAAGACCTTATACATTTCGTTAATGAAGTTCTGCAGGTCCTCCTCAACCTTGACCCCCGTATACACTGGAGGGTTTATCTTCAAGAAATCTCCAAGTCGGGTCATAGCTCAGGACTCCTATGAGCTAGAACTAGGTGCTTGAGGACCCCAGTTATTACCCTAAGAGGCCACCAGCTGAGTTAGCATAGTGATGGCTCCCCTAAAATCTACCTCTAAGATGGGAGTTGGCTGGGGCTGTGCAGGGGGCGCCTATAGGACCTCAGCTATCCTGGCAGGTCGTACCTATCTCTTCGTTTCTGTTTGAATTAGGACCTCTGGTTGGGGGTTATCAGCAACTGAGTTTGAGGAATCTCTCTTAGCAACTGTTCATTTTGGCAGCATTTTCTGCAAACATAGAACACACGAATTAGAACAGGATTTCCATAGCGTTAAACTCTATCACACCAACTCAGATCATAAAAGAAGGGGAACACTTCCTAATGTCCTATATCCACCTGCTTATGAAGTGTGGTGCACAACACAATATCTATAAATAAGACTCTCCTAGACATGACTTTATAGACTCCCTAGGACACTCAAACTCTGTGCTCTTATACCAAGTTTATCACGCCCTGGGAGGGTACCCTAAGTGCAACTTGCACTCGGAGACTATTGCTAGCCCCCAAGTGAACCACCTAGACTCATCACATTCGTTCAGTCAATCGATCAGTGGAAGACAACAAAGAATGACAACACTATCAGTGGCCTACAAGGCAAATCAATCACATCTATCATATGGAATACAATTAAGGAAAGAACTCAATTTAAACAGAAAAAGGGGAAAAGAACACCCTCCATCAACCATCATCTGCCTGTGTTAATAAAGCTTTTAGAACTACTATCTTAGAAAGTATATTGACAGGCCATGACTACCACAGTCCAAGAAAATATTTAAATAAAAAAAAAGGAAGAGCCATCCTCTGAATGTAGGGGAGGACACACCAAGTCTCTGGCTGAATTACCTGCTGAAGTCATCTGTCTACTGAATTTGCATCATAAGATGATACAACACCAAAGAGGCATTAGTATGTGAAATGTACTATATAAAATGGGCTAAAGTAAATATTATAGGTGAGATGAAACGACGCCAAAAAGTGTTCGAAAATCTGCCTCGGAATGCCCAGAATTTTAAATTCCATATATCTCAAAATCCATTTGTTATTTTAAAAATCTGGCTTCATATTTGTGATTAGGGGGTCAATGTTATGTGAAAAAGCATCTAACCCTGATTTAAGAGCAAAATATTAGCAATTATAAATTTTTAGGTGATGAATTCCAGTGAGGTTTACGTGTTCCCTCCACAACGCACCAAGGCTGCTTTTTCATACACAATTCCACCTCCGCATCCTCTATGTGATGCGGAAAGGTGTGAGTTTGTACTCATCAATAGAGGTGGGGGTTTGTACTCATCAACTGAGGTTGGGGTTTGTACTCATCAACTAAGGTGGGGGTTTGTACTCATCAACCAAGGTGGGGTGTTTTGCACTCATCAAACCATGTGAGGGGTTTGCCCTTCGCCACCAGGGTGATAAGGTGTGATTATCATAAACCATGTGAGGGCTTTATACTACACCACCAGGGTGATAGGGTGAGATCATCACCAACCGACCAAGGGGTTTATACTTTGAAAATCTAGCTTGGTCTATTCTACACATATGATATTCTACACTTATGATATTCTATATATGTATGAGTTACTTAAGCATGCTTCACTTATGCATTGTTCATAAATGCCATCTTGCTAGAATATGCCTATTGCTATGCATTTTGATCATGATATTTCTTTCTTGTTGCATAGCATCCCACATACTTAGTACATTCAAATGTAATAATGCATACTCATGCCTATGTGATATCACCATATAGGAACCACTGCTCAAGTTGATCATCCTCCCCCTTTATGTGGCTAGTCCTATTTCAAGCTTGTTGGTGAGTCCTCTATTTTGGGGATCTTAGTCTATGATTGCTATTATCTATGTATTGAGACATTTTCTTATTTTTTTTTACCATGAGGATAAGCCCGGTTAATTTGTCTTGTTCCCTGCTCTATCTATATATTTAGAGGTGTTTGTTGGATAAGTTTTGTACCTATGTTATGAGTTATGACTCCTTGTCTTTGATGTTGATGTTTTGGCAAGCTATCCCTTAGCCCCTTTGCCCTGTATGCATATTTTATGTCTTTTATATGCTTCCATGACCAATGATGTATAATGATAAGTTGAGAGGCTTTATTGGAGTTCCTTCAGGTTCTTCATTCGTCGTGTCATATTTAGGCCCTAGGCTTGGGTTGTGACATAAGACAATATAATATGAGATCAACTCATCGGTTACTCAATCTCAACTCAGGATAAGGAATAGGACACTATCATATCACTATCAATCAACACTCATAGCATCACATCAACATCAGAATACTATCAACATAGAACCTATCTAGGAGTTTCTCTAACCAACAACTATCACCTATGAGTCGATGATGATACAACAAAGAGATATTGTTGCCACATCTATCCAGTACTTTGCCTAGGTAAAGGATGAGTCTGCCAGTGGATCCATAAGTCTATCAAGTCATCTTTTGGGATAAATGAAATATCCGCGTTCATGATTCAATCGTCTCCTATGCTAGCCACATAGTTAATGAGTGCGAGTGAGACTCACCTTACCCATTTTGATGCTCAATACTTTTCCCGTGACTTGACATGCTCATAAGTATATCAACATCAAAAGGCCTAGATAGTCAACCTCTTTCTCAGACTAGGACATCAACTCACCTTGTCATCTATCAATTTTAGGAAATTAGGAGGTTTTTACAACATCAAGCTCAATTTCTGAAAGACTCTAAGGGTCTTATTCTCCATCATTTCTATTAGCATTATTATCAACACTCACTCAATTTAAGACCTGGACCACATCACTCAAGTATACTTACATAATCAAAGCTCTAGACATGAACCCCAAGCTTCATTCATGCAATCTTTAGCAATTACACATGTATATTTTATACAATAGTTCAAATAATCAATTAAGCAAGTAATTAAAGTTATGATGATCATCAATTCAAGAAAGTATATGTAGATTAATAGTAGCTTTCAAGATAACATGCAATATTTTGTAAAACAAGACTTATCACTTTCAACTATCAACCTACTACATTAAATGGGGCACATGGGAGAATGTTGATCAAAATATTCCAATAAGAAAGTGGTCACTGTCAGTAATTAACCTAACTAAAGGTTAGGGTCGAATCCACAGGGAATATGGGACTTGACTATAAAACTTCATTACTAATCATTTCAAGCATAAATAACTAAAATATCTAAATGGGGGATTTTTTGTGATTCAAAAACAACAGTAAAAATAATATTATGTTATGATGAGGGAAAACAATCAATTTTAGGGATAACTTTGGGATTGTGTTCCCCATGGTTCATTGACTGGATTACCTAGATAACCTAACTACAATTGGAAATATGCATGCAAGATGGTAACTTAGGTTCTTCTAGCCCTATTGTGAAGGTGAAGGTTGAATTTCACCATGGCGCGTGGTTGACAACCATGGTGTGCCAATTAAACGTTAACCATTATCCTAGTCAGCCTCCCCTTGGTCAGGTTTGGTTGATTAGATAAGAAGTAATCGATCGAATTTTGTCATCTATTTCTCTTTTTCCTATTCATCATTACCTTGGTCGGGATCGTGATAGTAGGCGAGGTTTGGTGCTTGCCAGCACCAAACAACAATCAATATGAAGAGAAATAGATAATTCCTGCAAAACCCCAATCATAGAAATGCAATAAACCTAGGTCATCTCAAGTAAACTACCCATGGTTTCCACAACCCCAAGTTGTAGGTGTTTAGCTACTCATGGCTAAGGCAAAACAAGAAAAAATGTAAATAAATGACATGATTGAGAGTTTTACCCAAGGTAATAGAGATTGAAGACACCACAAGTTGCAAACCAAAAGCTTGATAGATTGATGATGAGCGCAAAGCAAGAGAAAATGATATTCTAAGCTAAAAAACTTAAAATGTTCTTGAGAGAATATTCAAAGGCAAGTTCTATGTTCTAAAGTTTGGAATCTGGTAATAAAACCCTACTTAATGTATTTATAGTGTTTACAAACAAACCCTAAAAATAACACAAAAAAGATAGCTGGTAGCTGGCACATCTCTCAAGTATGACTCGTAGGATGACCTACGAGTCATAGTAGGGGTCTTGTATCAGATTCTTGGCATCTTGGACTCAACTGGTATGGCCTACCGGTATGAGTCATTGCTTAGGCTATGACTTGTATGCTGCTCTCCTGGTCTAGGCCTTCAGTTTTTGGTCTAACATTTTGGCTTTTTGATTCCTCTTAAAGGCCCACCTATACGAGTCGTAGTAAGACTTATGACTCATAGGATGACCTTGTAGGGGTGACCTCTACTTAGCATATTTCTGATATTTGGTCTTTCTTTCTTGCTATGACACATCCTACGACTCGTAACTTGGGTAATGACTCATAGGTGAGCTCATATGTCCTATGATTCAGCAAAATCTGCAACGTTTCTTCAAAATTATGCTTACCTAACTTTTTTGATAAAATAACACAAAAACACATAAAAATCATAAAAAGTCGCATTAAGAACTCACAAAATCTCTCATTTTGGGCATCAAAAGTGCTTTATTTTGACAGTATATCAACATCCTCAACTTAGAATTGTTGCTTGTCCTCAAGTGACGACTCAATCTATGCAGACAATGAGAAATACGTAGTAGTTATACCAATGGCATATACATTATTCACTCTAATCCAGGGACCGAACTATCATTTTCAAAACTAGATTGTAGAATTACTGAGCATAATAAAACATGATGATGAATCTGGAAATCCAACTATGATAAGCCAAGGAGCATCAACCTTCCACAATAACTGGTGCAGCCATATGCTAATCAAGGAGTACAAATGCCCTCACATAAAAGAAGTCTCTATTACTCACTCAAGAAGCATTTAGAATTCAGGGACTAAAGAAACATTCTCACTCTCACAATTGAAATTCATGCATAAAGACTAACACCATAGGCTTGCCTATATACTCATCTTCTGACTTGGTGATAAAGTGAATTTGGATCACTTTAGGACTTATGGGCTTATAACATAGGTTCAGGGGCTTTGGTATGGCACTTTGGGCAAGTAGTGACTAAAAGCTATCCTTGAACCATGTTGATCAACACTTTTTGCTTTCATAACCCAACCCTTTTCATTAAATCCACCCTTATTCTCCTGTTTCAAACTTTTCTCAAGTACTTTCTTTCTATTTTCAGTTGTGCCTTATTTCTGAACTCATTTTTTGCTACTTTTTCTCAAATCATAGCAATTTTCTTTTCTTTTCTTTTTCTTCACTCGGCTCATACTTTTTCATTTCTTTCTTTATTTCTCAACTAACCACCTCATTATTATCGCTTTACCACAATAACCGTCACCCTCAACCTAGACTTTTAGCCTGTGGTGAAGTACACAATGTCTGTTCACCAAACCAGGGCCACAATTTGTATCCACCCTCAACTTAGGCTTTTAGCCTGAATTAAGGTTCACATGTTCAAGAATAGACTAGAGCCAATATCAAGGTATTCCATCAAACAAGGTAAAGCTAGCAAGGTGTAAAGAAAGAATGAGTACATGAGAAGCTCAAAAATTTGGATAAAGGGATTCACTCACTCATTTGGTAGGTTATTTAGCCAAAAGTTGGTTCACTAAAATAACAAAGGCCTAAGATCCTTTCACAATCAACCACATCATCAAACCAATTTTAGAATGACAAGGGAAGTTCTGAGTCTATACAAGATGCATGAATGCAATAAAATAAGCTCACCTTGCATCCACAATGTATAGACTCATAGGTCATGCTTCAAGCCTCATCTTACCTTTACATTATTAAAACAAACATTTCCAGCTACTCAAAGCATGAATGCATTAATAATAAAATTTTGAGGGTACACAATTTTTCATCGAAACTTAAAAAAGTGTTTAAAGACTATGTATATGCCAACAAATAATACTACTATGAATTTACACATTATCTACATTACCTAAACATGTTAGTTCAACAGAAAAGTAAACATCTATAAGGAAAAAGAATTAAGGTAAGAAAACCTTGGGATCTAACAATAGGGGAAGTTATGGACTCGAGGTTACTCAAACTTTACCTTAATCCATAACTTCTCATAGCCTACCAAAATAGGATACTTTTTCCTCAAAGTAAAGATATAGAAAAGGTGCAAGGGGCATACCATGGGTTGCCTCCCAGGAAGCACCTAATTTATTATCGTGGAACGATAAGCAGCTTGTGTGTTCATGTTTCTTCAAGATCCCAATATTTCACTATCTTGATTTCTTCCATGTCACCCATGTATCGTTTGACCCTCTGACCATTGACTTTGAAAGTTTTACCATCTCTGTTTTCTAACTCAATGGCTCTACGAATAAAGACGTGCACTACTCTGAAGGGTCTCATTCACTTAGGTCTGAGTTTTCCAGGAAACCACCTCAACCTAGAGTTGTAGAGCAGTACCATGTCTCCCGAAGTAAATTGGCAATCTTTAATTCTATGATCATGTTGAACTTTCATTGGTTGCTTGTAAAAGTTGGAGCTCTCATGTGCTCACAGCCTGAACTCATTAAGTTCATTAACTTGCATCATTCTAGATGTTGTTGCTTCATTCCAGTCCAAATTTAACTTCTTAAGTGCCCATAGTGCCTTATGCTCAAGCTCAACTAGTAGGTGACGGGCTTTCCCAAACACTAATTAATAAGGGGACATTCCGATCGGGGTTTTGAAAGAAGTGTAGTAGGCCAATAATGCATCGTCCAACTTTCTTGACCAGTCAGTATGATTTACATTCACCATTTTGTATAGGATTTGCTTGATTTCCCTATTTGATATTTCTGCTTGCCCAATTATTTGGGGATGGTATAGGGTTACTGCCCGATATTTCACACCATATCTTTCAACGAGAGGTTTGAACAATCGATTGCAAAAATAAGAACCTCTTTCACTAATAATTGCCCAAGGTGTACCGAAACTGGTGAAAATATTTCATTGGAGAAACCCGGTAACACTCTTACCTTTATTGTTCCAAAGAACTACGGCCTTTATCCATTTAGAGACGTAATCAATTGCAACCAGAATGTACTTATTGCCATATGAGCTGACAAAGGGTCCCATAAAGTCAATGCCCCAAACATCGAATAGTTCTATCAACAAAATAGGATTTAGAGGAAGTTCGTTCCTTTGCGAGACCCTGCCCTCCCTTTGACATCTATCATATGACTTCACTAATCATAGGCATCCTGATGTATAGATGGCCAATAGTAGCCATATTTAACACCTTGTAAGTAGTTCGAGCCCACTATGATGACCACCCACCAATAAAGAGTGACATGCTTTAAGAATACTCATCATCTCTCCTTCTGGTACACATCCATGGATGATCCCATCTGCACAAACACGAAATAAATAAGGCTCATCCCAAAAGAACATCTTGATGCCGTGTATAAACTTGCGACGTTGATGAGTGTTTAGATTAGGAGGCACAAAATCACTCATCAAATAGTTGGCATAGTGGGCAAAACAGACCAGGGCATAAGGTCAGGTGATGCCGCCAAGACTCTCTCATCGGGGAATGAGTCATTTATGTCAAGTCCATCATCAAACTTCCTCATAGCTTCTCCTTCAAATTTAGAATAGTGATCGGCTATATGATTTTCTAACCCTTTTCTATTAATCACATCAAAATTAAATTCTTACAAGAGAAGTACCCATCTGATCTATATTGGTTTTGCATCCTTCTTGGCCATCAGATATTTGAGCGTTGCATGGTCTATGTGCATAATCACCTTAGCTCCTAATAAGTATGACCAATATTTTTAAAACCCAAAAACTAATGCAAGAAATTCTTGTTCAGTCACTGTAAAATTTTTCTTGGCCACATTTAGTGATTTGCTAGCATAATAGATTAGGTGCACAATTCTCTCCCTTTGTTGCCCCAATACCATACCTAGCGCAACCCCACTTGCATCACACATTAGTTCAAATAGTTGTGACTAATACGGAGCCACAATAATTGGTGCTGAAGTCAACCTCCTTTTCAATTCTTCAAAGGCCTGCATCCATGTATCATCGAACACAAATTTTGCATCCTTCTCTAACAACTTGCATAGGGGTTGTGAGATTATCGTAAAATTCTTTATAAAATCGCTTTAGAACCCTGCATGGCCTAAGAAACTACAAATACCTTTCACAAAAATCGATGGCGGGAGTTTGTCAATAACCTCAATTTTTGCTTTGTCACCTTCAATTCCCTTGCTTAAAATTCTACACCAAGCACAATGCCTTCACTGACCATAAATTGACATTTATCCTAATTCAACACCAGGTGACTCGCAACCTATCTTTCTAATACATCATGCAAGTCCAACAGGCATTCTTTAAAAGAGTGACCAACCACACTAAAATCATCCATGAACACCTCAATAGTGCTTTCTAACATATCAGAGAAAATGGACATCATGCATCTTTGAAATATTGCTGGAGTGTTACATAACCCAAATGGCATTTTCTTGAATGCAAAGGTGCCATACGGGCATGTAAAAGTGGTCCTCTCTTGATCTTTGGTATAATGACAATTTGATTATACCCGGAATAACCATCAATAAAACAATAACAACCCTTCTTTGCAAGTTTATCAAGCATTTGATTCATGAATGGCATGGGGAAATGATCTTTCTCCGTGGAAGCATTCAACTTCTAGTAGTCCATGCACACTCTCCATCCAGTAGCTGTTCGCATGAAAATTAACTCATTCTTTTCATTCAGCACCATAGTAATACCCTTTTTACCCCGACATATTGCATGGGGCTCACCCATTCATTATCTACATTAGGGTAGATGACCCCTGCATCTAACCAATTGATGATCTCTTTCTGAACCACTTCTTGCATTGGAGGATTTAACTGCCTCTAATGTTCAACACTTGGTTTATAATCTTTGATGAGTTGAATCTTATGCGTACACAACCTAGGAGTTATGCCAATGATATCTGCAATTGTCTATCTAATGGTCTTTTTGAATCATTTGAGAACTGAAACAAGGGCCTCTACCTATGTTTCACTTAAATCAGCTGTAATTATGATGGGTAATGTACTATTTTCTCCCAAGTATCCATATTTCAAATGTGTTGGTAATGCCTTCAACTCTAGCTTTGGTGGTACTTCTACAGACTGCTTAGTGCGTGGAGTTTCCCTGCTTCTCAACTCCAACTCTAGCTTGGTCTGTCGTCTTGACCCAAACAACACCTAGAGAGCATTTACTGTTTCCTCATAATCAGGAATGCTTTCACCATTGAAATTCATCAACATATTTGGCAAAGGTTCAACCCCTAGCCTCAATTCAATTGGGATCTCCACTTCATCGTCCTCACTGATTTCAGTCATTGAGATGACCTAAAACTCACAACCCTTTCTATCTTGTTGGCCCACTTGAAATACAATTGCCTCTTTGCCAAACCTGAAAATAAGCAGACTCTTTTCCACATCAACCAATGCTCTACCTGTGGCTAAGAAAGGTCTTCCCAAGATGATAGAAACTGTAAATTTAACATCACAATCAAGTATAACAAAATATGCAGGGAATATAAATTTATCTACCTTAACCAACACATTGTAGAGTATCCCCACTGGCTTCTTGACTGTTCTGTCAGCCATCAACAATTGCATCTTTGTAGGAACAAGGCTACCCAGACCAAGCTTTATTAATATGGCCAGATGTATTAAGTTAATGCTGGCCCCCAAATCATATAGTGCTCTAGCAAATCCAAGTTCCCCAACTGTGCATGGTATGGTGAATGCAGCAGGATCTTCTCTGCACCAAAGATTTAATGGCGATCTAACTTTTCACTTTTTCTTGATCAGATCTTTCATCCACTTAGTGTACCTAAGCATCCTCTCAAGGGTTTCAACTAAGGGAAGGTCCACTGACAACTTTTTAAGCATCGCCATAAACTGTTCAAACTTACCTTCCTCTTTTCTCTTCCTAAGCTTGTGGGGAAAAGGCGGTGGGGCCCTTGGAAAGGTTTTGTATTTCTTTGGTTGCTCTTTTGTGCTGTGTGCTTCTGTCTTCTCCCCTACCCTCTTTTTGTTGCTTCCATTCCTAACCATTGGCCTAAAAGGATCTACGGTGATTTTTCCACTCCATGGCATGACCGCCATGAAATGCCTTTCATTTTTAGGATTTTAAACCATATAGCTTGGTAAGGTGCCTATTTAGCATTGGTTCAATTCTAAAGAAACTTGCCCAAATTGTTGTTCGAGTTGCTTAATCGCCACCGAGTGAGACACTATGTTTTGGTTAATATTTAAAATATCCACTTTTATTTCCTTTAAAGTCTCATCTTGGTAGTCGGCCCTATTCAACAACTTATCGAACATTTCTTTGATCCTGGAGTTACTTGACCTGACATCATAGTTGTGAGGTGGCAGGACCATTCCTGTAGCCATCTCTTCTTCCCCATTCAGTCTCTAGCACTCTCTTTCATTCATAATATCCATCCCGATTATCTCTATATACCCTATCATGGTCGAAGTTTCGACCTTGATTCTCAAAACCTTGCCTCTAATAATCCTAATTGGATCCTTTGAGGTTATTCTGAAACCCTGCCGATTGATTGCTACAAAATATGTATCCTTATCAAAGAATGAATCTTTGTACACTGGAGTCTTCGGAGGTTGGTAAGTGACTGCTTTGATACTTGGTTTTGCTTTAAGACCAAGTTCATATTTGTGCGTAGTTGAGCAAGTTGCTCCATGATCTATTTGTTTACCTTTGCTTGCTCATTGTTGGGGTTGATTGCACAAGAAGTTTTCACCACACTTTGCTCTCGCTGACCCCTTGCTCTATTGTTTTAACCACTTGCTCTATTCTCTCAACTATCAATGCAAAGGGTTGGTCAAGGAACATGCCTCACATGATTATGTGGGCACAAGCTTGACTATTCTCGTGAAGTGCCCGATAGAAAATCTCAGCCAAGGCATCATCAACAACCTTGTGATCGGGGACCATCCTCAAGTATTTGGTAAATCTATCCCATATTGTGCTAATAGAGTCGCCCAACAATTGCTCAAAGTTGTTTATTTGGTCCTTCAGCTTTAACTTCTTAGATCTTGGAAAATATCTTTTAAGGAATACTCTCTAAAGCTCTGCCCAATTTGTAATAGTACCTGGAGGAAGTTCAAACAACCACACAGCTGCATTACCAGTCAATGATAATGGAAAAACTCTTAAACCAATGACATCAAGAGAAAGATTTTGTGTCCCATGACACTCTTGCTATCACGACCCAACTCCAGGGCCGTGATTAGTGCCGGTTGGGCACCCAGACATACATTAAACCAAATCTTTATTAACAATAGCTAAGGAATTTCTCAAAATTTCGACAAAGTTTCCTCTGTTTTACTGACTAGCCTCACCTACAAACAACGAACCTAGCAATAACAAACATCACTGTATATATACATATGCGGCCCGACAAGGTCACCGCTACGGCAGAATCGCCCAGCAAACATATCACACAAACAAAATCATACCAACATAATTCCCACACCCACATCTATCCACAGACCTCTAGACACACAAACTGGATCATAAGACGGAACAGGGCCCCGTCATACCCTCGAACATATACAAATGCAAAGTACCAAAAATTGAAAACATGTATATACCAACAGACTGCTCCTGAGGCAAAGGAGAACTTCAATGATAGGCGAGGATCATAAGAAGATACCCCAATAACCTATTCGTCTGTACCTGCAGGCATGAATGCAGCCCTCGAAAGGAGGGGTCAGTACGAAATGCGTACCAAGTATGTAAACTGGAAAGTCCAAAATATAAGTGAGAGTAATAATCCAAATAAAAAATATAGAAGTCAAACCTATATGTAAATATCAAAATATTTATTTATTCAAACATCAAAATAATGCACATAGGACAGGAACGATGGCGACCTCCAAACTCGCGCCATACCACAGCATAACACCAGAAGTTCTAAATCTCCGAAATCTCCAACACAAATCCCAACTGTAACATAGGTAAGCCGAGGCGAACAACGGCCAAGCACTCACGTCATAGGATAGGTGAACCAGGGCGACGAAGCCAAGCGTTCATGTATCATAATGCATAAAGGTTATCATGCCCATTTATTGAGCCGAGGCGATGGTGCCACGCACTCTCGTGAGCCGGGGCGAACTCGGTCCAACACTCACATGTCATGATGCCATCCGAAGCCCAGTTCCTTATGTCTCCAAGCTAAGAAAAGTCAGCCCATGGGCAAACCGACTCGTCGTATCCAACCTACTTCAGAATATATATATACATACATACATATAGTTACACCTACGTACGATATCAACCAGCTCAGGAACCGATGAACGAGGCCAAAAAGGCACGAACAGAGTCGTGAGAATCATGTGCATAAAAACTAGTTTCAAACAATTAACAATATACAAAATGTTCACTTTTGAAATCAAGTAGTTATTCTTTTATGA